>BHFT01000082.1:0-43190 GCA_004320025.1 Laticauda laticaudata | reverse complement strand
TATTCTATTCTATTCTATTCTATTCTATTCTATTCTATTCTATTCCTAACAGTGAGAACAATAAAACAGTGGAACAGTTTGACTTCAGAAGTTGTGGATGCTCCACCAGTGGAGGTTTTTAAGAGGCTGGAGAGGCACTTTTCTGGAATGGTATAAGATCTCCTGCTTGAGGAGCGAGCTGGACTAGAAGACCTCCAGGGTCCCTTCCATCTCTGTTATTCTTTGTTATTTCAAGACCAGCTCTTCATTTTGGAATGTTGGGTGGCCCATCGATCAAACAAAATAAAATCTTTTCACTTCTTACTTAATGGCTTGGTGGTTGCAGTGAATTTACTAAGGGAATCCATCTCCCTTCAGAGACGCCAAACATTCTTATCAGTGTAGCCAACTCTCTCCCAGGCAAGTTAATCTCAGCTGACAGCCAATCCTGCCCCCTGTCCAAATGCTTGACAGGGTCACATGACAAGAAAGCCAAGGAGATGGAATCGGAGGCGGATGAGTGACAAGGTCACATGATCACTCACTGACCCTTCCAGGAAAGGGTGGCTGTAACTGACACTCCAGTTCCTCGATGTTGAAATGGCGAGAATCCCAGCAGAAAACTCCAGGAGCATCGGGGAGAGAGGACAGTAATGTTGGCATGGATGCTAATGAATTCCTGCAGCATTGTGTATTTCTTGACCAACTTATTCCCTTTCAAAGGGAGATGTAGCAAGCAATGGCCAAAGGTTTTCTCCTGATTGCCCACAAATCTGATGGAAAGTTGGATTTTTCTAGCTTCCATAACATGACTTACTCCTGAAATCCCCCAGCAATACCCAAAAATTTTATTTGAATGCTGAAGTTTTTGCTCTGGAAGAACAGTTGAAGGAATACTAGGGCTAGTATTTGAGGGGCTGAAACAAAGAACAGGAGTCCATCTATTTTCCACAGCACCAGAAGGCAAGACAAGAAGCAATAGACCAGTGGTGGGATCCAAAAATTTTTACTACCGGTTCTATGGGCTTCATGGGTGTGGCAGGGGAAAGTTACTGCAAAATCTCCTCCCCTTCCCTCCCCACCCGACTAGCCTGCTTTCCAGCTCCGTTCTCCTGTGCAGGGCAACCAAAGGAGACCCAACCAATCAGCTGGGACTCGGGAGGCGGAGAATAGATGGGGCGGGGCCAGTCATAGGTGGGATTTGCCGGTTCTCTGAACTACTCAAAATTTCCACTACCGGTTCTCCAGAACTGGTCAGAACCTGCCGAAGGCCACTTCTGAGTTGGATGGAAACTAATCAAGGAGAGGAGCAACCTGGAATTAAGGAGAAACTTTTTAACAGTGAGAATCAACCATGGCACGGTTTGCCTTCGGAAATCATGGCACCTCATTACTGGAGGTTTTAGAATTGATTGGAGAGCTCCCTGTCTGAAATCGTGTTGAGTTTCCTGCTTGATCAGGGGGTTGGACTAGAAGACCTCCAAGGTCCCTTCTGGCTCTATTCTGTTTGATTGATTTGAGCTGATCGGCCTTCCTTCTCCTCTTTCTCCCCTCTCCTCTGCCTACAAGGGGCTGTTTTTAATTGTCTTCCTCGAATGAAGTAGTAGACGCTTCACCTGGTCAACCCCACAAGTGGCGGGCCGCTCAATGCCATGAATGCAAATACTTGACCCCGGAGCTGCAGGGCAGCAATTAGTTGAAACAGGGGGTGCATGTAGTACTTCAAAAGTCTTAATCTGGGCAGTCAGCTTGCCTCCCTCCCCCTCTCCCCTCCTGCCCTTCCCAGCCTCTGCCTGGACCACAGAATGCCCTTAATGAGGCCTGCCTGCCACGGCTCCCTTCCAGACCTTTGGGGGTGATGTCAGAAGCTCTGAAAGGCCCCCCCCCCCTCCATCCAGCATTGTGCGGCTTTGGAGATTCAAGCCGGCTTTTGTCAAAGCTGGGGGGGGGGGCAGGGAGAAGGCGGGACCCCTGTTTTCATAAGGGGGAGACAGAAACCAGCTTTCCATGGGGCTTCTTTGCATCTCAATGGCCCTCAGCCCCTCAGTGCAGGCATTCAGATGACAAACAAGGATCACTATTGCGGGCTTTTAGGCATCTTGAAAGACCTCGGTGGAGAATAATTTGGTCGAATGTCAGGCTGGAAACAAAACCTAAACAAGACGGGGACAGTCTATCATGGGAGGCTGCCAGGAAAAGCCACAATGGAGGCTCCCTGCTCCCCAAGACCTCTGATACCCGAGCCCCCCTGGGGGGTGGTGATCTAGGATGTCACTTCCATTGGCACAATGGCAACTCTCTCTCTCTCTCTCTCTCTCTCTCTGTGAATGAGAGAGGGAGAGCAGGAGTTACAAGGATCAGGTTGATTCACTGGTTTAAAGAGATGCTTGGGTTGCAATTTGGTTTCCCAGCACAGAATAGAATGAATGAGCTCGAAGAGACCTTGGAGGTCTTCTAGTCCAGCCCCCTGCTCAAGCAGAAGAAACTATATCATTTCAGACAAGTGACTGTCTTGTCTCTTCTTAAAAACCTCCGGGGATAGAGCACCCACGATTTCTGAAGGCAAAGCTGTCCCACTGGTTAATTGTCCTCCCTGTTAGGAAGTTTCTCCTTAATTCCAGGTTGCTTCTCTCCTTGATTAGTTTCCACCCATTATTTCTTGTCCTGCCCTTCTGGTGCTTTGGAGAATAATTTGATCCCCTCTTCCTTGTGGCAGCCCCTCAAATATTGGAATACTGCTATTCTGTCACCCCTAATTCTTCTTTTCTTTAGACTGCCAAACCCCAAACCTGCAGCTCTTCTTCATATGGTTTCGTCTCCAGGCCTTTGAATATCTTAGTTGTTCTTCTCTGAACTTTTTCCAAAGCCTCAACATCTTTTTTTGTAATGTGGTGACCAAAACTGGATGCAGTATTCCAGGAGTGGCCTTACTAGGGCTTTATAAAGCAGTACTAATACATCACATGATCTTGATTCTATGACTCTGTTTAGACAACCCAGGATTGTATTCGCTTTTTTGGCTGCCCTACACTCCACAGTTTAAGATATGGGTGTAAAACTAAGCACCATATGGTGAGGTCAGTGGTGTGTTTCAAATATTTTTGCCACTGGTTTGGTGGGCGTGGCTTGGTGGGTGCACTTTGCGTGCGCATGCGTACCAAATGAGCACTTTGCACAGGCACAGAGGTGTTTTGAGTCACTTCCTGCAATTCTGCCCTCTCCCTGATGCTTCAGCAGCTGCTACGCAGCAATTGTAGAGTGTCTTAGAGAACTGGTTCTGTCTCTGCTGCTCATTGGCGCTACCGACTCAGTAGAACTGGGCCTAACTGGTAGAATACCACCACTGAGTGAGGTCAATGATCAGTGGAAGTACAGGTCATCCTCGACTTACAACAATTCATTTAGTGACCATTCAAAGTTATAGTAGCATTGAAAAAAACTGACTTATGACCATTTTTCACCCTTACTGACCATTGTAGTATCCCCATGGTGATATGATCAAAATTCAGACACTCAACACCGGGCTCATATTTATGATAGTTGCAATGTCACATGATCTCCTATGACCTTCATATAACCAAAGTCAAAGGGGAAGCCCGATTAGTTTAACGACCATCATGCTAACTTAACCACTGCAGGGATTAATTGAACAAACAACTACGGCACAAAAGGTTGTAAAATGGGATAAAATTCACTGAACCAATGTTTCACTCAGCAACACACATTTTGAGCTCACTTGTGGTCATATGTCGAGGAGTACCTGCATACTACAGCCCTTCCTTTTGCCAGGCACTGGAAAAATATGTCTTGTGCTGCTTGGCTTGAAATTCAAAGACAATGTTTTTTGTGGGTGTGTGAAAGCGATTGTGTCTGCCACACTGGAGAGACCACAAACAGGTTTTAGTATCACACATCTGTTCGCTTCATGTCCATCAGCCAACAGATTAACAAGCCCTCTTTAAAAAGCACATGGACGTGTTCATACATTGTGACACATTTTAAGATCTCCAAATCATAAATTGCAGCCCATGAAGACATGAAGAAAGCAAAATCTGATAAATTTCACTCCACCCTTTTTTCTATTTCTTTTTAATCTTGCTCATCTTCCTGTTATCAGATGTATAAAAGGGAGCATTGCTATTCTTTTTGCTTTGCAAATCCGGGCGGCACACCCCTGTGTAAGTATGAACAAGAAAAACTAGTCAAAAACATTTGGAGAGTGGAACAGAGGCACTTCTGTTATTTTCCTTTTTTTAAAATTAGCTACGGCCAAGAATTCCTACAGCAGAGGTCCCCAAACTTGGCAACTTTAAGACTTGTGGACCTCAACTCCCAGAATTCTCCCAGTTCACAAATCTTAAAGTTGCCCAGTTTGGAGACCTCTGTCCTACAGGGACCCTTGCTGAAGTTCTCCCCAATCTTTGGCTCAGCCTTTACCAGAATGAACCCCTCCAAAAATAACAATGGAATCTTTGCCTCTTCTCCAAAACATTTGGGAAAACCTGGATGGTCCCATGCAGAAATGGCACATCTTGCAAGTAGTTTATGTTGACTGCAAGATCATGCAACATCTAAGTAAGGAACATCCAAGTGACATGTAAAGGTGAAAGTAAAGGTTCCCCTTGCACATACATGCTACTCGTTTCTGGCTCATCTCCATTACAAAGCCGAAGGGCCAGCCGAAGACGTCTCTGTGGTCATGTGGCCAGCATGGCTGAACACCAAAGGCACATGGAACGCTGTTACCTTCCCAACAAAGTGGTCCCTATTTTCTACTTGCATTTTTTACATGCTTTCAAACTGCTAGGTTGGCAGAAGCTGGGACAAGGAACGGGAGCTCACTCTGTGATGTAGCACTAGGGATTTGAACCACCGAACTACCGGCCTTTCTGATCGACAAGCTCAGCATTTTAGCCACTGAGCCACCACGTCCCTCTAAGTGACGTGTAGAAGGCAGTTTTATGTATTTTCAGATCACATGTGTTCCAAGAAGAAATGAAAACTCAGGGCCTGCACAATTATCACATTTTGTTTAACTTATACTGGTTTGGTCTGCAGGGTTGGATAAAAATTTTTTTGAAAGTCCTCATCGTGGATCTCAAAGGTGCTTTTTCAAAAGAATGTTTCTTCCTCGAGGAAAAAGAACAGAACATTTCAGTGTCTGCGGAGATTCTCAGACATCCAGTTATCTAAAAAGTACAGCCTATTTGCCTTCTGAAAAAGCACTTTGGAGACAACAAAATGTTTTGTTTCCATGTAAGAAACTTCATTAGTTGTGACAAAGCTCCTTGGAAGAGAAACAAAATGTTTTGTTCTTCTTTCTTAAAGAAAAAACAGTCCAGTTGGTTAAGCATCTTTGGGGCAGCTGTGACCTGGAGAACTGAGAATCTCCACAGACCTGTAATGTATCTTCCCATAAATCTCAGGGGATGGGAAATGATCCCTTGATTTTCAAGTAGCATGCAAGTAACAGTTGTACATTTAAGCACATCTTCTTGGGTCACAATGGCTTGAAAGTTGAATTTTAAATTTTAAAAAAGCGGAAATTCTCAGGAGCTGATACGCCAGTGAAATGCTGTACCACAGGCTGTGCTTTTTCTGTACAAAATATGCTTTTGGTTTTCCTTCGACCATGTTAGCCATACGGCAATGATTAATCCTTTCTATGCAGCCTAGACATTGAGTAAGTGGAAGTATCTTATTCAATCAGGAGTCTTCAATGTGCAGATTGTGAACAGGTAGTTGTGCTTTCTCACACTGCACACAAACATGTGCTGGGTATGCATTGTGTGTCGTGCAATTGAAATGTTGCGCATTAACATAGTGGTCTTGGTTCTTGATCAACCAGAACATTTTGGGACACACCAAGAAGTTCTCATTAAATGGTTAGCACAACGACAGCTTCCCCAAAATGCATGTAGACTTTAAGCGCATTGACTCAATTCAATAAATTCTACATTCACGATACCTTATCACCACCCATCATTCATGCTGGTTATTTGATTGAGAGTGAAACCATAGCCTGGCTTCTTTACATCATCCACATGAAATACAGCTAGTCCTTGACTTACGACAGTTCGCTTAGTGACTGTTTGAAGTTACGATGGTATTGAAAAAGTGACTTTTGACTGTTTTTCATATTTACGACTGTTGCAGCATCCCCGTGGTCCCCTGATCAAAATTCAGACGCTGACTCACATTTATGACAGTTGCAGTGTCCTGGGATCACCTGATCCCCTTCTGCGACCTTCTGGCAAGCAAAGTCAATGGGGAAGCCAGATTCATTTAACAACCGTATTACTCATTTAAGAACATGCAGTGGCTCACTTAACAATTGTGGCAAGAAAGGCTGCAAAATGTGGTAAATTCATTTAAATGTCTCACTTAGCAACATAAATTTTGGGCTCAATCAGTGGTGAGCTGCTACCGGTTTGCAACGGTTCAAGTGAACCGGTACGAACTACGATCAATTGGCCCCGCCCACCCTCCCCTGGGTTATTCTGTCTTACATTTCCTTCTTTTGCAGCTCAGCTAATTTGCACGGCAAGGTGGATTAATGCACCTCAGCTGTTCTCCTTACCAGGAAAGGCTAGAAGATGAGTGGGAGAGATTCCAATTGCTGTTTATTGAATGCTGCATGTGCTCACGAAGCACATTCTCACAGAACCGGTTGTTAAACCGGTTGCAAGCCCACCAGTGGGCTCAATTATGATTGTAAGTCGAGGACTACCTGTACAATCAATCCCATATGCAAGAGCAAAACTGACTGGATGACACCAAGGACATTTCTGATCCAGGCAAACCCACTGTCATGGCTCCAACAAATCTACCCCCATTTAAATCATAAGTTTCTAGCTGCATCTCTCAGAGTAAAAAATAATTGATTCATTAGGAGTGGCCATGTTGACGTTAGCTGGGTGTAGCCAACACTAAAATACATCATTCATTTGCCCCTAGACTCTGGTCTTTCTCCCATCCCCTGGAGGTATATTCTCCAATGGGACACATCCATAGCCAAGAGTCATCAATCATGCTCTCCAGTAATATTCTTGCACGTGGACAGTTTTGGGCTACCAAGGTGATTATCCGAGGCATTTAAGGAATGCACTGCTTTCCCCCACTCCCTTTCTGCTGGCAACTAAAAAGACCAAAGGAGTATTTTTTAGTTGACACCCTCTTTGACTTATTTTCTCTCACCTAACACAAATTCAGAAATCTTATCCATTTTGGCCAGATTTATTTAGCAGGGATATTTCAACCGATCTATGTTTCCCGTCCTTCGCTCTCGTCTTGCGGATGTCAGCCGGGTGAGGCTTAAAGTCTTTCTCTCCACTACACTGTAAGCATAACAATTCTCTCTTATTGGAAGGAAATTATATAAATTAGTAAGGGTCAGACTCAGAAAATGTTCCTTGGATGTTGCATTTCAGATGCCACATTTGCCCAACAGGCTTTTGGGAGAAGTTAAGTACTTCATGGGAGCTTAGAGAAGGCTTTCTGTTTGCTCCCACGGCACTCCCTCTTGCCTCCTTGGTTCCAGGAGATCTCTCAATCCCACCCAAAATCCTGCCCTGTCATTTGATAGAACTTCAAGTTGAAGGGCCTGTAAAATTCCTGCAGGCGTTGGACAATCTGCAGGTCAATTTTGGGGTGTGGCCGTCCTTTGGACTTCCCCAAACATCGGGGTCTGCTGCTCCCTTCTGGTTTCTTCAAGCAAGGGAAACCCTTGGTTTCATTGAAGTAGAAGTGCTTGTCCGTCACCACGCGTTTGAGGCCCAGGAAGTCCTGGACACGGCCCATTTCCCCAGCTGGGTCGCTCACCAACCTCTCTCCACTGACAAAGAGAAATTTGGAGAGAGGGAAGTAACGCAACCAGTGGTCCAGATGTTTCACATAAAGACCAATCCTCACCGCGCTCCAGGTGACATCAATAAGACCCATGCTCAGGTTCTTGAAGGCCAGGTTTTGGAAGCTGGGGATGGTGGGATTCTTGGAAAGGGTCTGAGTGTAGTCCGAAATGGCCCTGGTCACAGGGTTGCGAACCACCACAATCAATTTGGTGTCTCTGGACATATTGTAAATGCGCTGAGGGGCTTCCTTGGTCACAAAATAACTTGGCGTTTTCTCCATGGTGATTTGTCCCTCCAGGGTCCTGGGCATCAGGTTTCTGTAGGGATAAAAGCCAGACAGTTTCCTTCAAATAAACATGTTTCGTTGGTTTATCGTGCTTCAGAACATGAAAACTGGGGGAACATTGAATTTTATAGGAAAACTAAGCGCATCTTTGGAACTGGGAGCTCCAAATAAATCCTTCCCATTTAAGCAAGCTTTTTAGGGCAAACTTTCCTTCTTTCCTTCTTTCTTTCTTTCTTTCTTTCTTTCTTTCTTTCTTTCTTTCTTTCTTTCTTTCTTTCTTTCTTTCCTTTCATAAACATTTTTGAATACAGCATTTTGTCTAAGTATTTTACAAGAAAGAAAAACCATGGCTAATACTATAAAATATATTTTTCCATTTACTAATAACAGTACTCATCAGAGGTGGTATTCAGCCAGTTCTGACAGGTTCTGGAGAATTTTTGGTAGCAAAAATTCTAAGTAGTTTGGAGAACCGGCCAAGACCACCTCTGACTGGCCCCGCCAACCCGATCTCTTCTCTGCCTCCCATTGAGTCCCAGCTGATCGACTGGGTCCTTTTTTGGTTGCCTTGCACAGGAGAACAGAGCTGGAGAGCAGGTTAGTGGGGTGGGGAGGGAAGGAGGATTTTGCAGTATCCTTCCCCTGCCATGCCTACCAAGCCACGCCCACCAAACCTCTCCACACCGACCAAGCCACACCCACAAAACCATTAGTCAAAATTTTTGAATCCCACCACTGCCGAGTATAATGTTTACAAGAAACAAAAACCATAGCTAATGCTATGAAATATATTTTCCCATTTACTAATAATAGTACTAATGATTCAATAACACATCAGGTCATTTTTTTCTTTATGTTTAACTCATTCATATTTTGAGTGCTTATAGCGATTATAGTTATACACCACCTCTGTTTTTAAATAAAAGCATTCATCATTTTTCTTCCTCTAACTTCTACCCCTTGCCTCTGATCACTCATAGAATCTATTCCATATCAAGTGGTATTGTTCCAGTTGTAGTTTTCTTAAAAGAATTTGGAATTTTAAACTTTTCATTTATTTTCCTTTTGAGAAATCTCACTGAAGCCTTGCTTAAATGATGCTACTTGATACTACCTAGGCAGGGTCCCTCCCATTCCAACTTGCCATCAGAATGGTACCATCTCTGATGGAATAGACAAGTTTACTTCATTTTGACCAAAATATGCATTTAGTGAAAGCTTTAAAAATGACAACAACTGGAAATACAACCAACTTGAATAATTGCTGCTAGTTTGATTTTATTGTCTGTTTTTCTAAGGACGTAAAACAATGGTGCAAAAAACCAACAACCCCTAACTAATTTATTGTTAAGGTTTATTATGGCCAAATACTGGATATGGAAATCCATCTTTATTGGGATCAATGTTCTTTAAAAATGTAGAAAGAGGATGTAGAAATGTATTTAAATATGTAGAAACAGAAAATTTATCTCAGTAGCAAAGAGCCTTGAAGAATCTTTTCACTAAACATAGTTTTATTGACGTTTGGTTTGTATTTTAAATACTTCAGCCAAGTAATTATTAAAAGATTTCTTCCTTTAAAAATATATGTACTTTTCTGTACTAAGAGTGATATGATAGCAGTCATCTGATATCTCAGGGGTTGCCACAAAGAAGAGGGGGCCAACGTATTTTCCAAATCACCTGAAGAAATGGATGGAAATTAATCTTAGAAGATTAAAAAGCTCATGATATATTTGATCTTTTTCCTATATTTCCCTTTCATTATTCCCAACAAGAACAATTCTGATTTAAATTCTAGGTTGCTTCTCTCCTTGATTAATTTCCATCCGTTGTTTTTTGTCTTGCCTTATTCAATTCAAGATAGTGGTCTTCAACCGATTAATCGAATTCAATTGAATATTATTCAATTATTATTCAATTGAATAATTCTTCTTCTTTACAATTGTTCAATTGAGTTCAATTATCCAAATCAAGGCAGTGAATGTCCTGCTTCTACTGCAACCCCATCCCACAGAAGGAACTAAATGCCACAAACAAGCCATGACTTCACAACACATCAGCCAGCAGTTGTTGAAGCAGAACAGTTGCTCAGAATGGCAGAAATAACAAGCAGAGTAGGCAACTCATTTTCTGGTATGACTAAATTCAGAATTATCTTGAACGGATATTTTAAAGCTGCATCCCCTTCAGCTAATACCTGTTGATGATCCCATTCTCCATACATGCTTAGATTATTGAAAAAAATTAGGTTCCACTTTTGTCTCTCCCTTCTTCCCATCATGCTGTGCTCACAGGTTTCACATGTCAAACATTTGTGCACATATTTTCAGAGTCAGGCTTTGGTCACAGGGCATTTCCAAGTGGGCAAGACAGCTGTGAACTCTTTCAGCAAGTTTTTATGGACACATACACTTCTCTTTCTCTCCCTCTCCTTCCTTTCCTTTCTCTCTCTCTCTCTCTCTCCCTCCTCCCTCTCCCTCCCTTTCTCTTTCTCTCTCTGTGCCTCCCTCTCTTTCTCCCTCCCTCCCTTTCTCTCTCCCTCTCCCCTCCCTCCCTTTCTCACTCTTTATCTCTTCATCCTGTTCTCCCTCTCTTTCTCTCTCTTTCTCTCTCTCCCCTTCCCTCTTTCTCTCCCTCCCTCCCTCCTTTCTCTCTCTCCCTCTTCCTCTTCCTCCTCCCTCTCCCTATCTCCCTCCCTCTCTCTTTCTTTCCCTCCTTCTCTCTCTTTCCCTCCCTCTTTCCCTCTCTCTCTTTCTCTCCCTTTCTCTCTCCCTCCCCCTCCCTCCCTCCCTCTCTCTGTGCATGTACATGTTTTATAAAAAAGATATCACAAGTAGTTTTGTGCCAATTAGCCTAATGGAAGTTAGAGGTCAGAAATTAGGATGACTTTATGGAGTTAGATAAGACAAGCTTTATATGCACTTGAAATATATAAGAAAAATCCTCTTGGTTTTAAAGATCTTTCTTTTAAAAAGATCTAAATTGCTTCATGCTCATTCTCAATCCACATTCCTCCCCCCAAGCAGGGATAAAAAAAAAACCATCAAAGATAAAATTAAAACCAGAGCTGTTTCTCAGCTTGCCTCTTATGCTGTCCTGTAGTTACTTTTTAAAAGGATTTATAAAGTCTTTTTTTTCCCTAAAGCAAAGTTCTCTTTCCTGGTTTTTGAAAGGACATTTTCCAGAATTCCCAGAAAGCATTCTTATAACTGTCTATATTTACACTTTTTATGACATCTTTTAACTGCATCCCTACTTTAAAGAGAGGTTTAGGACAGAAGTCTAGAGAGGGGAGATTAGGGAACAAGGACAAAAGAAAATGAGGCAGGGATCAGGGCTGCAGAAACTCTGCCATAAATAACCTTTTTGACATTTGCATTTATAATTTATAATGCAAATGTGATTAAAGCTTCGCCTCCTTTTAAATACAGGTAGTCCTCAACTTACAACAGTTCATTTAGTAACCGTTCAAAGTTACAACTGAGATAAGCGACTTATGACTATTATCCTTACTTACAACCCTTGCAGTGTCCCCATGATGATGTGAACAAAATTCAAATTCATACTTATGACCGTTGCTGTGTCCCAAGGTCATGTGATCACTTTTTGTTCTGGTAACCACTTGCTCTTTCTCCTTTTCCCTTAATGTTCTGACCCAAACCCTTTTCCAATAAAACAAACACAAACCAAAGGGAACAGAAACCTTTTAATGGTTCTTATGAAAACCCGGTTAAAAGGCTGCTGCAAACTAATTAACTTTGATAAGCACAAGCCTCGCCAAAACTGTGCGAGGCTGCCAAGAATGACAGATAAGAAATATTTCACAACACCAGAGTCTTCAAATACCAACTTAGGATACTGCGATGTCCATGAGGCTCGAGTTTCAAAACACCTTTGCTTCCTGCAAAGAACGTCCGATTCACAGCTGGCTTTTATCTTCTTGAAGAAGGGGCCATTACCTTGCAGCCTTACTCCCGAGTCGCCCGTGCTGCTGCAGCTGTTCTTTCCTACAAGTAACCCTGCGTGCATATGCACGTGGCACAGGCTCCTCGGGAACCTCCTCATCGCTGCTGCCAGCCCCCCAATCTCTGAAGACAGCACTCCACTCCCTAATGGTCCTGACCCCTCACCTGAGTCCTCGCTCTCCTCAGCCGTCTGCACCTGCTGCTGGCTAACCACAACACTTAAAGTCAGGAGAAAAAGATCAGAAATGGAATTCTCCTCTCTGCCTGTGGAGATTCTCAACAGGAGTAGGCTGCTGGGGGCTCACAGGGGTTCGGGAGAGCCCCTCACTAAGATTCTCGGCAGCTTGGAGAACCCCCAAATCCCACTCCTGGCTGGCCCTACCCCTCCCGGAAGTCCCCATGTGGCCCATTTTGGATGCAGGTAAATGCAGGGTGTGCACGGAGGCTGGGGGAGGGTGAAAAATGGGCCTCCCGGAAGTTTGGGAAAGCCGGAAATGGGCCTGTTTCCTGCTTCCAGAGAGCCTCCGGAGCCTGGGAAGTCTGTTTTCACTTTCCAGAGGCTTGAGGAAAACCTCCGGAGTCCAGGGAGGGCAAAAATGCCCCACCCCCACTGTGGTGCAGGAGGCTGACTAGGCCATGACCACCATGGCCACGGCCACCCAGCAACTGGGCAGAGAACCCCTTGCTACATTTTTTGAAATTTTTGGTTTCAAAACCTTTTGATTGCTAAAATTTTTGAAAAAAAAATGCAGAGAAGAGCAACCAGGATGACAGCAATCACAAGAGTGCTTAGACTTATATACCACTTCACAGTGCTTTTAGACAGCTCTCCAAGCTGTTTACAGAGTCAGCCTCTTGCCCCCAACAATCTGGGTCCTCATTTTATCCACCTCGGAGGGTGGAAGGCTGAGTCAATCTTGAGCCTGGTGAGAATCAAACTGCCGAAATATCGGCAGGTGGCAATCAGCAGAAGTAGCCTGCAGTACTGCATTCTAACCATTTCATCACAATGACTCTGATAAGGGGTCTGGAGGCTAAACTAGGGGTGGGATTCTACCAGTTCGGACCGGTTCTATAGTTCCAGTTGTTATGATTCTGCACAGTTTGGAGAACTGGCAAATTATGCCCCTGGCTGGCCCCTCCCCTCCCCTCCCTCCCCTCCCTCCTGTCCCAGTCAGTCCTTATCTCATATGCACAACACCGTGTGCATGCCTGACATCACTGACTGCATTCTTCCCTGCCCAGTCACTCCTTAAGGTATTTCCTCTTTTCCCCCTCCCAAGGATAAGCTGTTCTGATGATCAGCTGTGCCAGGATCCCCCTCACTGTCTTACTGCTTCGCCCAGGAGGCTTCCTTAAGGCCCAGGAGGCAAAAAAAATAATAAAATTGGGGGGTGGGGGTGGGGTTTGCTGCAAAAAAAAAAAGAGAAGCCACATCCACTCAGTCAAATGGTCCACCTGGTCATGCCCACAGAATCAGTTGTTAAATAGTTTGAATCCCATCCCTGGGCTAAACCATATGACGAACCATTGCAGGAACAAGGTATGAGTAGAGAAGTACTAAGGGTGATATGCTAGCAGTTTTCCTGTACTTGAGGGGCTACTACAAACAAGAGAGGATCAACCCTTTCTCCTAAAGGCAGAACAAGAAACAGTGGGTGGTGTGCTGTCCAGCCAGTGTATGGGAATTGGATAGTTAGGTAGCAATTGTGAGCTGTCCCCTTAAGGGAATGCATCATGGTAAATGTAGTTAAGGTATCCTGGGAAATGTAGTCCATGTCACGTGACAACATCTGTAATCCTAATTGATCACTAAATTGACCCTCGATGGGTTGGGGGAGTTTTCCTCACTCTTGGCCAAACTCATGGACTCGTGGTAACTGTTCTCCTTCTATCGTTACAAGATGGGAGAAAAAGGATAGGAGATAAACCATCTTTTTACCTACAAGACAGATATGCACAGGAATGGTCATTAAAGAAGAACTTCATCACAAATATGAGTTATAAGGATGCCTGATGAACCAATAAAAGTACTTTGTTGTGGATGTTTTGTGGAGTTTATCTGTCTGCATCTGTACAGGATACAGAACAGGTGGAAACGAATCAAAGAGAGAAGCAACCTAGAATGTGAGAACAATTCATCGGTGAAACAGTTGGCCTTCAGAAATTGTGGAGGCCTCACCACTGGAGATTTTCAAAAATAGATCAGAGAAGCATTTGACTGGGATGGCTCAGCGCTCCTACTAAAGTTTTAATATGGACACCATGAAAATAACAATTCCCTGATTGTATTTTCATCCCATTCATTTCTTCCCAGGACTCTTTCTTTTGCTGCCTTCAATTTTCCATGATACCTGAGAATGGTTGCTGAACTCTCTGGGCCGTAGCTTTCCACAGTCTTTGGGAAAGCGAAGGGGGTACCTGCAGCTTTGTTTTGTCTTGTTTTGCAGGCTTGCTTTCCTTTCCCTCCACATATTAGCCACCCAGTGAGCATCTGTTGGAATTGAATCAGCCAATAATCAACGGATCAATGAACATCCTGAGCTAGACACAGCAGGCAAAAAAAGTGTCAGTATCTGAGAGAGATGGCTGGATGAGCCACAGTCAATCGTCATGGGGAAAAGATTCGGTAGCTGAAAGCACAAAGAATTAGACTGCCAAAAATGAGAAATAACCTCCTTTTTTCTAGTGTCCAAAACAACAGCCTCTGGTTTGCAGAGCCAGATCTGAATTAATTGTGATGGAACTGTTGTCTAAGGTTCTTCGGCACCATCTAATGGGTAAATGCAATGAATATTTTTAAATATTGCAAGCCTGGTTAAATGAACCTGAGGTCAATAAACAACAGAGTTAATTAATTAACCAAATGAAAGGAAACAAAGGAAGGAGCGACAGAAACACCTCTGGGAATGTTTCCTGTCATGTCAAGGGCCTCTTGAAAAAAGAACTCTACTCACACCCCTGGGGGAAATGGTGGTCCCCTAAATACTTCAGATTAAAGTTCACTCTTATACGTAGTACTCACATTATAATAGTTCATTTAGTGACTGTTTGAAGTTACAATGGCACTGAAACAAGTGACGTAGTACCGTTTTTCACACTTATGACCATTGCAGCATCCCCAGGGTTGGTCAGATGATCAAAATCCAGATCCTTGGCAACTGGTTCATATTGCAGTGTTCAGGAGTCATGTGACAGAATAGAATAGAATAGAATAGAATAGAATAGAATTCTTTATTGGCCAAGTGTGATTGGACATACAAGGAATTTGTCTTGGTGCAAATGCTCTCAGTGTGTCAGGATTCCAGCAATCCCTCTAATTAAATCATGATTTTCGAGCCAAATTTCAAAAAAACTTCAAAGGATGCATCAGAGGTGACATATGGGCACTGCCCTGTACAAAGCCAACTCTGGCATACATAATTTACAGACCCCTGCGACCCTGTTTCCCCCTTCCCTCCTGGGTATCTCATCAACCAGATTCTCCAATTGAGCACATTCAGGGCTGGGTGTCATTCACGGTCTCCAATTAAATATATTTGCAGGCAAAAGCTCTGGTATTTTAGTTACATTCTTTGAAAGATAAGAGTTGGAATGTTCTTTTGCTTTCAAACTGCTCTTCCAGATTTCCTTCTCTCTCCCCCTCTTTTTAATGGCAACTAATAAAACAGGCATAGGAATGTTTCATGAGTTAACACAGTGTACATAAAAGAAAAAAATATCTTCATCAAAAGTCCAGAATCATATGGTACAATACTTAATAATAGAATAGGGTACAATAGAATAGAATAGAAGGATATAGAAATAGAATTGAAACAGAATTTGATGGAATGGGATAAAGAATAGAGTAGTATTAGAGTAGAGTAGAATAGAATAGAATAGAATAGAACAGAACAGAATAGAATAGAATGATATAGGAATAGAATTGAAACAGAATGGGATGGAACAGGATAGAGAATAGAGTAGAGGTAGTGTAGAGTAGAGTAGAGTGAAGTGGAATGGAATAGAATAGAATAGAATAGAACAGAACAGAACAGAATAGAACAGAATAGAAATTATGGAATGGAATAGAATAGAGTAGAGTAGAGTAGAGTAGAATAGAATAGAACAGAATAGAACAGAACAGAGGGATGGGATGTTATAGAATAGAATAGAATAGAATAGAGGGAGGGATAGAATAGAATAGAATAGAATAGAATAGAACAGAATAGAATTCTTTATTGGCCAAGTGGACACATAAGGAATTTGTCTTGGTGTAAATGCTCTCAGCATACATAAAAGAAAAGATACATTCGTCAAGAGTCAAGAATCATCAAGTACAATACTTAATGATAATCATAGGGTACAACAAGAATAGAATGGAATGGAATAGAATAGAATAGAATAGAATAGAATAGAATAGAATAGAATAGAATAGAATTCTTTATTGGNAATGGAATAGAATAGAATAGAATAGAATAGAATAGAATAGAATAGAATAGAATAGAATTCTTTATTGGCCAAGTGTAATTTGACACACAAGGAATTTGTCTTTGGTGTAAATGCTCTCAGCATACATAAAAGAAAAGATACATTCGTCAAGAGTCAAGAATCATCAGGTACAACACTTAATGTTAGTCATAGGGTACAATCAGCAATCAAATCCCCTTTTGTGGCCTTCATACATGAATCTGGGGAAGCCAGATTCAACTTAACGTCCGTGTTATTAACTGAGCGACTGCAACGATTCACTTAACTACTGTGGCAAGGAAGGTCCTAAAATGGAACAACACTCACTTAACAACCATTTCGCTTACCAACAGAAATTTTAGATTTGTATTTGTTCAGAATTGGAAAAGCGAACAAATTCCGGCAGAGGGAAAGGTGATTGAGAAAATATTAGAATGTTCAGGGATGAACAGATTAACATTGGCAATTAAACAAAAAGAAGAAACTGAATATTATATGGCATGGGATTCATTCTATCAATGGTTGGAAAATAAAACAAGTTAAAATTGAATAGATGAATGTATAGAGAAATATGTTGAGACTGTGCTGTGGTTCGTTGGCAGCAGGTGCAGATAGCTGAGGTGTCAGAGAGCGAGGACTCAGATAAGGAGCCTGTGTGTGATGCAGGGATGGGGCCAGGACCATCAGGGAGTGGAGTGCTGCCTTCGGAGATTGTGGAGGCTGGAAGCAGGGATGAAGAATTCCCTGAGGAGCCTGTGCCCATTGCATGTGCACGCAGGGCTGCTCAAAGGAAAGAGCAGCTGCAGCAGCACGGGTGACTCAGGAGTAAGGCTGCAAGGTAATGGCCCCTCCCTTAAGAGATAAAAGCCAGCCGAGAAACCGGAGTTCTTTGCAGGAAGCAAAGAAGTTTTTGCACTCAAGCCTTGTGGATGTTCGGAGTATCCTGATTGGTGTTTAGAGACTCTTTGTGTTTGAACTATTTCTTGGCAACTTTATCGAGTGTTCTTGGTAGCCTTGCACCACCTTGGCAAGGCTCATTCTTATCAGGGACAATTAGTTTGAAACAGCTTTTTAACTGGGAAGGAACGGAATTTGTAAAGAATCATTAAAAGGTTTTGCTGTTACCTCTGTTTCGTGTTTGTTTCCTTGAGTCAGAATAGGTTGTCACGAAGATAAAATATGTAAGTGACAATGGCTTATAAAGAAAATGTGATTACTGATATTTTAGCAAGAAAAGTATGTTAATTATAATTGTTAGCACAAGATATATGTACCCAGTCAACACACTGTTTAAATGAAAGATGGATTTGTTGTAAATTTAAAATAAAAACTTAAAAGAAAAGAAAAAAAAAGAAATTTTGGGCTAGTTACCTGTATTAGATTACTGACTTAAAATCAGTTATATTTATGTACATATATACATATATATACATAGATGTAGCTTTATGATGAAATTAACATATTACAGGCATACCACTAGAGAATGATCCTAAATTGAGGACTACCATATATTCCCCATGGCATGTTACTAATTTTTACAGAAGGGTTTTGTTTTAAAAGACCCTTCCTCAGGCCTTCTTCCCAGGGTTTCATGTGGCTGGAGCATCTGCATTCATTTCCAATTCCACTTTAGGAAACCACAGGAAGAACCAATTAGCAAGATTTTCAGGGCAGAGTCTGTACAAATTCTATTCTTCTCTTTTTAAAGGCTTAAAGTTAACTGAGAACGGAGGGTCAGAACAAGCAGCGTAAAAAGAGATGGATGAAGACAGACTCACCCATCGTTATTTGGCTGTGTGCACCTGTACTGAATCACTAGAAAAGATAGAGGTAGTACTCAGTTTAGGACCACAATTGAGCCCAACATTTCTGTTGTTAAGTGAGACATTGATTTAAGTAAGTTGTGCCTTGTTTTACAATCTTCCTTGTCACATTTGTTAAGTGAATCGTGGGATCTGCTTAGTTGTTAAGTGAATCCAGCATCCCCATTGACTTTGCTTATCAGACACAGTTTACAGATTAACAGAGTTGGAAGGGAGCTTGTAGGTCATCTAGTCCAACCCCCCACCCAAGCAGGAGACCTTATACCATCTCTGACAAATGGCAATCCAATCCCTTCCTGAAAGCCTCCAGTGATGAATCTCCCACAATGTCCAAAGGCAACTTCTGTTCCATTGGTTTATGGTTTTCACCGTCAGAAAGTTTCTCCTTATTTCCAAGTTGAATCTCTCCTTGTTCACTTTCCATCCATTATTCCTTCTCTGGCCTTCAGGTGCTTTGGGAAACAGCTTGACCCCCTTCCTCCTCTCTGTGGCAGCCCCTCAAATACTAGAAGGCTGCTATCCTGCCTCCCTTGATCCTTCTCTTCACTAGACTAGCCAGGCCCAGTTCCTGCAACTATTCATCATATGTTTTAAGCTCCCATCCCCAATCATCCTGGTTGCTCTTCTCTGCACTCTTTCTAGAGTCTCAACCTCTTTTTTATAGTGTCACAAAAGGGGATCACATGACTTCCGGGATACTGCGACCGTCATAAATATGAAACCAGTTGCCAAGCATCTGAATTTTGATCACATGACCACAAGATGATACCATGGTCGTAAGTGGTGTGAAAAATGATTATAAGTCATTTTTGCCAGTGCTGTTGTAACTTCAAATGGTCACTAAATGAACTGTTGTAAATCAAGGACTACCTGCATTTGGATTGGTTTTTTTTTTCTGCTTTGAAGGAACAACAGCAAAAATAAAATAAATCCTCAGAAAAACATCTTTTCTGATTGTTAAGTGTTGCTTTTTAAAGCTCTTACAGTATAAGAGCAATTTCCTGACAGAACAATTAATCAATGGAACAACACGCCTCCAGAAGTTGTGAATGCTCAAACACTGGAAATTTTTAGGATAAGATTGGATAACCATTTGACTGAAATGATATGAGGTTTCCTGCATAAGTAATTCTGTTATTCTATTCTATTCTATTCTATTCTATTCTATTCTATTCTATTCCATTCCATTCCATTCCATTCCATTCCATTCCTAGTCCTACTCTATTCTATTCCTATGCTATGCTATTTCTATTCTATTCTATTCTCTATGCTATTCTATTCCTTATTCTATAATTCTACTCTACTCTACTCTACTCTACTCTATTCTACCAAGAAAACAGAAGCCTCCACCAAAACCCGACAGAAATAAACTTGTCTCAGTTTCATGGCCTCAATGACACCCCTCCTTCCATCATTTTCACACAGTTTTGTCCACACAGACAAAAGAATTCCGTTCTCCGTGAAGTCTAGAAGCAGTACATTTTTCAAAGGCAAAACTCAAGATTAATGGGGACAGAACCCTTTTTTTTGTACCAAAAATGTAAACTAGGCTGGGGAGGGGGATTTATTTGAAAGGACGACAGGCAAAGGCTGGGGAGATGTGAGCCATTTTATCCTGATCCTCCCTCCCTCTGGAAACAGAACTTCCCACATCAGCATATCAATTGCAAGATACAAAGGGAGCTGCAGGAACAAGATGGTCTTTGTGGACCCGGGGAAAATCACTTTCTGGAATGGTCTGATGGAGCTAATATGGGCCTTCTCCAGACTGTACTCCATTTGTTCTGTCCTCGGCTCCCCCAAAAAGCACTAAGCAAACTGTGTCCTGGCAAAACCTCTTTTATTAAATGAATGTGAATTTATTGCATTCACATTCAGCTAACGGCCTGGCAAACAGTCTTGCAAAGGTATAATCATTAGCTTAGACCTTATCTATCTTGGAAAGCTGCCCAGTAAATATTTACACACTCAGTGCTGACAGGGAAGGTTTGGGTTACACAGACAAATCTTCACGAAGCTGGAATGAAGGAACGAACAAACAAATGAACGAATTGTTTCCTGCAAAAGCCTCCTCCCCCTTTGCTCCTCTTTTAATCCTTTTTAAAAAATATATTTTATTGTTTCCATTATTACAACATAAAACATCATAGTTTCAACAGTATTTTTGACATCTATACAGGTTTTTATCTTATGTATCTTAACACAGTGTATTTACATTTATCTGATATTGATTAATGACTTTTTCTATAATTATCATTCTTATGTTCTTATATATTTTACATATTTACATTTTACTTTCTTAAGGCTTCTTACAGTTAGATTTCTTGTCTTATTTCTTGTTTCTGCTTGCTACCCAATCATACCATTTATTCAAAATTAAAAAATATTCAAAGTCTTCTCTTTCTTTCAGTTTCAGTGTTAACATATTCATTTCAGTTCCTCTTTTAATTCTTATAGGAGGGATCATTCGTTGTCCACCTGTGGCCTTACTCCCACGTTGACCTTGAGTTCTTAATTGTTCCTTCCTTTTGGCAGCTCTGGGCATGTGCAGGCTGGGAACTGGTTCCAGAAGCTCCCCCCGTCTCACTGCTGTCTGACTCCGAAGGCAGCTGATGACTGCCAGCCTGCCCTGGTCTCATCTCTGCCTCTGATGCAGAGTCCTTGTCTGAGCCCTCCTCAGCCTCCAAGACTGGCCCAGGTACCTCCAACCGGCAGGCCACAACAACATTGCCCAGAATGGTGGAGCTCTCCCTTAGCAGCTGGAGAAAGACTGCTGATGTCCACCTTCCTGAGAGGAGGGTGGTCCTTGACTTACAACAGTTTGCTTAGTGACCATTCAAACTTACAACAGCACTGAAAATCATGACTTTGGGCTGTTTTTTTCTCCACCGTTATGATCATTGCAGTAGCATCCTCTTCACGTGATCCAAATTTGGACACTTGGCAACTGGTTCATACTTATGACAGTTGCTGTGTCCCAAGAAGGTCACATGATCCCCTTTTGTGACGTTCTAACAAACAAAGTCAATGTGGAAGCCGGGATTCACTTAACAACCAGGTTACTAATTTATTAACTGCCATGATTCATTTAACAACAGTGGCAAAACAGATCGTAAAATGAGGCAAAATTCACTAAACAGCTGTCACGCTGAGAAGAATGGCTGCAGGATTTGGGTTTGGCCGGTCTAAAGAAAAGAAGAATTAGCAGGGACAAAATAGCAGTATGTCATGCCCTTGTTAGAGCCAGACTGAGGAAGAGGAGGAACAGCTGACTGGGTGTAGAGGTTGGGGAGGAGGCTAGGGAGGGGCAGAGGCTGGCTGGGCAGTCAGAGGAAGAACCAGGCCCATCCCCTTTCCATCCTAGGACATGCAGGGAGGAACAGAGAAGGAAACAACTTGGCTTATGAGAGAGGAAGCGGCCATGATCCCCCTCATTGGTTGCAGCTGGGGAGAGTAGTATGTAAAAGAGATGGTTAAAATACAGCATTGCCAGAAGCAAAGCATGTTTTATTTTGGGCTGAAGTTAACTTGGTTGGCATCCTTCCAACAGACTGTGCCTTGTTATCTCCGTGAAGTTGGTAATTACCTGTCCTGGTCCATTGTGGAAATTCCTTCATTGTAGTTTGTTTTGGTTTTTTATTTCACCTCTATCTACTCCTTAAATTCAGACTGTATTGCTTTCTTCTGAAGACTATTTTTGAATACGTTTTATCTCCAACTGAGAGTTATTGAACAGTGGGGCCAAGTTGGAGGCATCAAAGGGCATTTATTTATGTTTTGGATTTTGTTACATTTGTATTACACTTTGGGTCATCACAATATTCCAGTATTTGAGGGGCTGCCACAAAGAAGAGGGGGTCAATCTATTCTCCAAAGCCCCAGAGGACAGGACAAGAAACCATGGATGGAAACTAAGCAAGGAGAGAAGCAACCTGGAATTAAGGAGAAACTTCCCAAAACTGAGGATCACTAATCAGTGGAACAGAAGTTGCCTCCAGAATCATGGGCACTCCATCACTGGAGGTTTTTAAGAAAAGACTGGACAGTCACCTGAAATAGTATAGGTTCTCCTGCTTGAGTGGGGGGCTGGACTAGAAGACCTCCAAAGTTTCTTCCAGCTCATTCATTCTATTCAACGAGTGGCAATTAGTAATAAAAAAGGAGAATTCTTTGATATTCTAGGAATACCCTAGAACGCTGGGTCTACAGGGACACTGTTTTATGGTGTATTAATGGTGCACAATTCCCAGTCCAAGAAGGCGTAACCCATCCTTCACCAAAAGGAAACCCATTCTCCCTCTTAATTGCTTCCTTTCTCTCCCACCCACCAGCCCTGGGAGCTCCCAGTGTTTTCCTTGAGCCTTTTCAGAAAAGCAGCCCCTGAGGAAAGGCCCGTAGGCCAGCCGATGAATCCCTGAGTCATTCTTCCAAGGCCCCCCTTTTGCAAATGAGGCCAGAAGGTTTCCAGGTCAGTTCAGCCCACCAGCTAATTGGCTTGAAGAGGCTGAACCCAGACGGTGTTAATGGAGACCAAAATGAGGTGATGATAACCCCCCCCCCTTTGGCAGGATAGCTGCCCTCCCTTTTCCTGCCTTGAGAAGGTCCTTGTTTTGAGATCTCCCCTCCCTTCTGCCAATCCGGTAATCTGCCTTCAATCCCTAATTAGACTTTGATACAAGGAAGGACCCACCATGCTTTTCCTTCCTGCATGTAAAAAAAACAAAAACCCACAACAATAACAGGCTAAACAATCATCTTTTGGGAACAGACTGAGGCTGTTTTGGAAGGCAGAGACAAAGCTAGCATTCCAAGGGGCGAGCAGTGCCAAAGGCTAGTTGGCACCCAGTGAATTCATTGGGGCCAGATTTCATACAAGGTCCAGCAAACAAAATAGTCCATTTGGGAGTGACCAGAGGGTGAGTAATGTGAGCAGTCAATCAATCTAGAATAGAGCTTGAAGGGACCTAGGAGGCCTTCTAGTTCAACCCCCTGCTCAAACAGGAGACCTTCCACCATTTCAGATAGCTGGCTGTCCAGTCACTTCTTAAAAACTCCCGGTAATGAAGTGCCCACAATTTCTGAAGGCAAGCTGTTCCACTGGTTAATTGTTCTCACTGTTAGGACGTCATTTCCAGGCTGCTTCTCTCCTTGATTAGTTTCCATCCATTGGTTCTTGTCCTGCCCTCAGGTGCTTTGGAAAATAGGATGTCCCCCTCTTCTCTGTGCAGCCCCCAAATATTGGAACATTGCTATTCCAATATAGGTTAGAACCTATACCAGGGCCGACCCTACACTTTTCTCTTCTTTGCTACCCATTCAGTTGAACCGGGCCAAACCCATAACATTTCACCACTGCTTTGAATGTGCTGTCAGGATTCCAGCAATCGCTCTAATTAAATCACGATTCTTGAGCCAATCTTCAAAAAACTTCAAAGGATTCATTAGAGACGACATATTGGCACTGCCCTGTATGAAGCCAACTCTGGCATATGTCATTTACAGTCCCCTATGATCCTGTTCCTCCCCCCCTCCCCCCTGGGTGTCTCATAAACCAGATTCTCCAATTGAGCATGTTCAGGGGCTGGATGTCATCATTCACGTTCTCAAAATAAATATATTCATGGGCAAAAGTTCTGGTAGTTTAGCTACAATCTTTTGAAGATAAGAGTTGGAATGTACTTTCGCTTTCCCCCCTTTTTTATGGCAACTACTAAAACAGGCGGAGGAATGTTTTATGAGTTGATACTCATTAAATGAACTTTTGTAGGTTAAGGATTAAGTGAAGTTATATACTTTCTCATCCTCATTTAACAAGAAAAATAGATAAATGTGGGACATCTCTTCTGCAAACAGGCCAAGCAGTCACATTTTCAGAAGGGATCTTCCTTAAGGTCATCAGAGCACAATTTGATGCTCAGGGGGTGGGTGGGTGTTGGACTGGATGACCAACAAGGTCCCTTCCAACTCTGTTAATCTGTATCTGTTTCTAATGCCCCGTGAAGAACTGTTCTGACCCAACCTGGTTCCAAGAAAGCAAACACAAGACAAAGGCAGCAGCACAACCTTTTACAGTTTCATCTATGGATTCTGTTTCTTCACAGATAAAAGGCTGCTTCGAACTAATTAGCTCTGGTAAGAAAGAGCCTTGCCAAGTTTTTGCAAGGCTGCCAAAAAACAACAGATAAGAAATATTTTACAACACAAGAGTCTGCAGGTACCAGCTGTAATGTCCATGAGGCTGAGTTTCAAAACGTCTTTGCCTTCTGCAAAGAACATTTGTTTCACAGCTGCCTTTTATCTTCTTGAAGGAGGGCCCATTACCTTGCAGCCTTACTCTTGAGTTGCTTGTGCTTTTGTAACTGCTCTTTCCTATGAGAAATCCTGCACGCACGTGCACTTGACACAGGCTCCTCAGGAACCTCCTCATCACTACTGCCAGCCCCCACAATTACTGAAAGCAGCAGTCCACTCCCAAACAGTCCTGGCCCCTCATCTGAGTCTTTGCTCTCCTCAGCCGTCTGCACCCACTGCCGGCTAACCACAACAAGAACGGCACCATATGTGTCACAGGAGAGAGAGAGAGAGAGAGAGAGAGAGAGAGAGAGAGAGAGAGAGAGAGAGAGNAGAGAGAGAGAGAGGGAGGGAGGGAGGGAGGGAGAGGGAGAGAAAGAGAGAGAGAGAGAGAGATGGGCTCTTCCCAAAGAGGAGCCTCCCAACTTGAGTTCACGTTGCCTTTGTGTTAATTGAACTGAATCCATTTTAAGCACTTAAGTGCAGAAAACACAAGTCAGGGATCGCCAGGGAGGTCATAACCTGGAAGGGGTGAAGATTTTGGCAGCAGCCAAGACTGTGGGCTGAAAAAAGAGGATGGGGGGAGGAGGGCGTGAGCTTTTCTTCTTCAAGTTATTTGTTTTAAAGATCTAGAAGGATTTGGTGGAAGGATCTGTTTAAAGCATGATTTTGAGAGTGGAGGCATTATGGCAAAAGAGTTCCAAAGTTTTATTTATTTAGCGCCTTCAAGTCATTGTCGGCACGTGGCCACTGCTTGGACAAGTCTCCTCAGGCTTTCTGGGCAGATTTTCAGAAGTGGTTTGCCACTGCCTGTTCCTTAGGGGTGTGAGAGAGTGGCTGGCCCAAGCAGGCTTTGTGCTTATGGCAGGATTAGAACTCACAGTTTTCCTAATTCTAGCCCAGTAGTTTGACCACTACACCAAACTGGCTCTTGACATTTTATACAAACAGTTAACAAAACAATCTTTTTAAAAACTTTGAAAAATTGGGACAGAGACAAACAAACAACGCAAGAAATGAAAAAGAAATCTACTTTAGAGTCATCATTAAGTACAACTGTGTCTTCAGATTGTATAAATCTTTTGCCTTTTACTTCTTCAAACCACATAGAATTACATAGAATCCTGGGCTGGAAGGGACCCATGGAGATCTTCTAGCCCAACCCCCCTTATCTTGCCTTCTGAAGCTTTGGATAATAAGTTGACCCCCTCTTTCTTGTGGCAGCCCCACAAATACTGGAAGACGGTGATCATGTAACCCCTAGTATTTTGTATTTTGTTTTGCAAGTCCTCAGTGCAGATGAATTGTAGCCTGATATTCTTTCTCACGTCTAAATCTACTTTGGTCTTAAAAATATAGCATTTTCCTACTTCTGATTTAAATCGCCTTTAGCTGTGCTTGTGTTAAAAGGAATTTTCTCAGTTGTTCTGATGCGGTCAAACAATATATTGGTGTAGTTTTTTTTGTGTGTGCACCAACTCTGCAGGGGAGAAAGATACCAAGAATATCTCTGGCATCAAGTAGAGAAACTGGTTTTAAAAACAGGCCTTCAGTTCTCCTCTTACTTGGAACAGACAGATAACATTAAGTCAGTAGACAAAAGGAAACCTCGCTAGTCAGCCAAGATATCTACATGAGCCAAATCAAGAGGTTTTGTGATCTCAATTTCATCTTGTTGTTAATCAAGACCAATGGTTTAAAAAAAGTCCTTCGAATGAACAGTGATTTGTCACAATGTGCACAGAAGTCACAACTTGCTTGGGTCAGTATGTATGCACCTGTTAAGGAATAATTCCTGAATGCTGGGAAAACCACATAAATCCTGAATTTCAACCGAAACTTTTGAAATTCCCCAGTATTTTTGTACTGAGCTAAGACTTTTCGGCCAATGCAACGATTTCCTTTTTATCTTCCAGCACCACAAGCCCTGGATTCTATCCCTCTTTTAGATTCTAAACCTCTAGTAGATTCTATCCCTCCATAAGACCTTGATTCTATCCATCTACCGTGTTTCTCACATTATAAGGCCAGGCCTTATATTTTTTTGACCCCCGAAAAAACGGCTAGGCTGTCTTTTCGGGGGTGACTTAATTCCCGCCCTTGCATCCTCGGGTGTGCGGGCGGAGGCATCTTGGGGTTCGGGAGACCTTTTCCTTCTCCCTTGCTGCCGTGGCATTAGAAGAATGCCGCGGCGTTTGGCGCAGCCATGTGCGGCCAGTCAGGGCTCCTCCCTGCAACTGGAGCCCTGAGGAGACACTTGGCTTAAGGTGCTCCCGTCGCCGTGTTCCGAGGGAAGGTGCTTGCCCGAGAGGATCTCTCCCCCCCCCCTCTCTCTCTCCCGGCAAGGTCTGCGCTGCGGCTGAGGAGGAGGAGGAGACTGCAGCCAGTTCCTTCTGCTTGCTGAGAGGTGAGGAAGCCGTGGCTTTGCACAGCAAGCGAAGCGCTGCTCACCCGCACACCGGAGGATTTGGGAACCGAGGGGCAGGAGGAGGCATGCACGTACCCGCAGCTCATTTTCCCGGCTCTGCCCAGCCCACACGGCTCTGGCACGGCCCTGCGGGATGAGCGGATGGTCCGGCGGGGAGGCGCTCGCTGCCTTGGTGAGAGCTCTGCCGCTGGGAAGGAGGAAAAGCAGGCCCTCCTTCCCGGTGGCAGAGCTCTCACCAAGGCAGCGAGCGCCTCCCCGCTGGACCCTTTTCCAATAAGACAAACACAAACCAAAGGGAACAGAAACCTTTTAATGATTTAAATGAGAAACTTTTATTGATTTTAATGAGTTAAAAGGCTGCTGGAAACTAATTAACTTGGATTAGCACGAACCTTGCTAAAACTGTGGAGACTGCCAAGAATAACAGATAGAAAATATTTCAACACCAGAGTCTTCAAATACCAACTTAAGATACTGTAATGTCCACAAGGATGAGTTTCAAAACGTCTTTGCTCCCTGCAAAAAATGTCCGATTCACAGCTGACTTTTTTTCTTTTTGAAAGGGGGACATTACCTTGCAGCCTTACTCCCAGGACGCCCATGCTGCTTCAGCTGCTCTTTCCTACAAGCAGCACTGTGCGCATGCACACTTGGCACTGGCTCCTGGGACCTCGGGAACCTCCTCATCGCTGCTGCCAGCCCCCCCAATCTCTGAAGACAGCACTCTACTCCCTAATGGTCCTGGCTCCTCATCTGAGTCTTTGCTCTCCTCAGCCCTCCACACTTGCTGCTAGCTAACCACAACCCAAGGCTTTCCTGAAGGCCTCTGCAGCCGAGAAGAGAGCTCTGGATCAATCCAGAGTTTTGTTATGTGCTACAGAGGTCTTTAGGAAAGACTTGCCAGCCTTGCTGGCTGCAGAAGAAATGGGCCGGCAAGGCAGGTGATGGGATGTGCGAGGCCTGGCTAGAACTATCCAAAGGTCAGTAGTAGGGCAGCTCCACCCCTCCATCCCCACCCTAGCTTAACTTTTACCTGTACACTCTGGAGTGGGTGGGATCTTAATTAGGGCTTATTTTGGGGGGTAGGGCTTCTATTGGGTGCATGTGTAAAAATCAAGCTAGGACTTACTTTCAGGATAGGTCATATTTTCAGGAAAACAAAGTATTACCCAGTAGATTCACAATTGGCTGACCAGCTTCCCTCAATGAGCAATCCTTAATGGGACTACATCTACATGGTGGGAAGCATGCAGTAGGACACCTCAAGGCTCTGTCTTAGGCCCAGGACTCTTCAACATCTTCATGAATGATTTTGATGAAGGGATAGAAGAGGAACTCATCGAATTTGCAGACGACAACAAGCTGGGGAGGAGAGTGAACTCTTTGGAAGATGGGCTCAAGGTTTAGAAGGTTCTTGAGAGACTTGAACACAGGGCCCTATCTAACAAAATGCAATTCAGTGGTGAGAAAAATAAGATTAAGCAAGAAGAATCAAATTCACAAATAAAGAATAGGTTGGAATAATTGGTGGAAGTTTATCAAAGAGAGATACAACCTAGAACTGAAAAAAATACCTGACAGTGAGAAAAATTAACTTCTGGGTTTCCCTCAGAAGTTGTGGATGCTCCATCACCGGAGACTTTTAAGAAGAGACTGGACAGTCATTTGTCTGGAATGGTATAGGGTTTCCTGCTTGATCAGGGTGTTGGTCTAGAACCATGTTGGTGAACCTATGCCACGTGTGCTGGAAGTGGCACTCAGAGCCATTTCCCCTGGCACGCGAGAGTTCAAGGTTATTCTGTGTGTTGCATTAAGAATTTCCAATTGCAGATAATTGGTTCTTGTGATTTATAAAATGTAGAAGTGGGAGGAGAGAAGGGAGGAAAGAAGGTGGATTCTGTGTAATGCATGAAAAAAAACCTTCACTTGGGAAAATGCTTTTGACATGCCAGATCTGTTCCTAAAAAATCAATTGGAGAGATAACTTCTCAGAGTGATTGATATCATGGATACTTTCTGGATGCTTGACACCTGGAAGAGCCTCACTGTGCATGCCTGTGTGCGCAGCCGCCTGACAGCTGATTGACGGGTATCTGGCACACATGGGCAGGGGCCGGAAGGGTGTGTGCAGGGGGCATGCATGCATGCACAGGGATGCACTGCACATGAAGGGATTGTGCATGCATATGCAAAGACATGTGGCATGAGAGGGGGGAATTGCACGTGCATGCGCAAAGATGCACAGCGTGCAAGAAGGGAGTCGCGTGTGCATGCATAGATGCATGGGACACAAAGGAGGGTCATGCACGCATGTGCAGGGAGCATGGGGGAGGCCAGCATGCATTGCCTTCTGGGTTCTGGCACGTGAGCACGCACGCAATTATTGGCATGCGAGCTGAAAAAGGTTAGCCACCACTGCTCTAGAGAATCTCTGAGGCCCTTTCCAGCCCTATGATTCTGTGTTCTAAATCTAAATTGGAGAGCAGCAATTTTGCAGATTTTGACTGCAGAAATTTCTAAATATACATTTGTGTTGGGTGGAATGAGCCTGTAGCTGACTAAAGATTACGCATTTTAATCATATGGACAGGTCTGAAAAAGTTCTACCAGGCTCCTAATTTCCTGGAATTTTAGCATATATCATTATGCATATATATGACATATATTTGTGTTGTTCAAACTTGCAAGTTTAAGGTGCATTGACTTCACCCATCTTAAAACTGCCAAGTTTGAAAAACACCAACGTACAATCCAGACTCAGTTATGCACAAAAAAAGTAACTGATGCAATTCGGGGGCAGGGAGAGAAGACCACCAAACTGTAGCACTTCAGATGGTGGTGGGGAGGGGAGGGGGACATAATGTGTTTAGGTGGCTTACCAGGCTTGCATTTATGCAATGTTAATAATGGCTAGCTCATGGGGGGGGGAGTTGCCCTCTGTATAGTGCCCTCTGCTCTGATGGTGTCACCTTGGTGGGTAATGAAATGTCTGCGAGAATAGCCCCGTCCCTTTTAGCACGGACGGTGTTACCTAGGTGGGTCATGAAATGTCTGTAAAGAAAAAAATACAAGCTCAGATAGCTTCAAGGTTCTCACAGTTGTTGTTTCCTCCTCCTCCTCCTCCTCCTCCTCCTCTCTATAAGCCTTACTCCCTTCTACACTAGTCTAAAGGGTGCCTATTTTATTTCAGAGAGGCGGGGTATGACCATTGTCTTGCTCTCTTCCAGTCCAGGAAGCTTCTGATGTGACTGCTACGAAAGCCCACCTGGCTTTGCATGCTGCAGAAGCCCCCTTTCCCTTCCCCCACCATTCCTCCCTCCCATCCCCAGACCGCAGGGATCCGGGGCAAGCACCTGCACAAGCTTGTTAGTTGCCTTTTTCCTTTGCCAGGAAAGCAAGCAAGCCGACTGTTGTGATAGCAAGCCTCCCCCAAACCCCACCTTCCCGGTTTTTAATTGTGTGCAGCAGAGGTTGACAAAGGCTTTGAAAGGGAGAAGTGGACCTTTTACTCCCAGGCTCCCCTCTCAGCTGGCCGGACGCTTCAGCCTCCCGCTGTTCAGAGCTTTGGATGGAATGGACACCGAGCGATCACAGCGTAAAATTGACCTCAGATGCAGGCAGGGCACCTGTCCCTGGCTGCCTCCCGTGATCCTGCTTTCTGTCCCCACCCCCAGACCTGTCTGCCATATATAGAATATACATAGAATAACACAGTTGGAAGGGACCCTGGAGGTCTTCGAGTCCAACCCCCTGCTTGGGCAGGAATCCCTATACAATTTCAGCCAAATGGTTCTCAGATCTCTTCTTGAAAACTTCCAGTGTTGGAGCATTCACAACTTCTGGAAGGAAGACGTTCCACTGATTAATTATTTTAACTGTCAGGAAATTTCTCCTTAGTTCTGAGTTGCTTCTCTCCCTAAGTAGTTTCCACCCATTGCTTCTTGTCCTGCCCTCAGCTGCTTTGGAGAATAACTTGACTGACTCTCTCTTCTTTCTGGCAGCTCCTGAGATATTGGAACACTGTAACAGAGTTGGAAGGGACCTTGTAGGTCATCTAGTCCAACCCCCCACCCAAGCAGGAAACCCTACACCATTTCTGACAAATGGCAGTCCAGTCTCTTCTTGAAAGCCTCGAGGGGTGAAGCTCCCACAACTTCTGAAGGCAACTTCTGTTCCATGGGTTGATTGTTCTCATTGTCAGAAAATTCCTCCTTATTTCCAGGCTGAATCTCTCCTTGATCAGTTTCCATCCATCATTCCTTGTCTGGCCTTCAAGTGCCTTGCAAAATAGCTTTCTAGCCCTCCTCTCTGGCAGCCCCTCAAATATTGGAAGACTACTATTCTGCCTCCCATGTTCTTCTCTTCCCTAGACTAGCCAGGCCCCGTTCCTGCAACCGTTCATCGTACATTTCAGCCTCCAGTCCCCTCATCATCCTGGTTGTTTTTCTCTGCACTTTTTCGAGAGTCTCAACATCTTTTTTATAGTGTGGTGACCCAAACTGGATGCAGTACTCTAGGTGTGGCCTTACTAAGGATTTATAGAGTGGTATTAGTACCTCACTTGATCTTGATTAATGAAGCTCTGTTAATGCAGTTTAGGACTGTTATCATGTTCCCCCTAGTACTTCTTCTCATCAGACTAGACATACCCACTTCCAGCAACTGTTCTTTATATGTTTTAGCCTCCAGTCCCTTAATCACCTAGGTTGCTCTTTCCTGCACCCTTTCTAGAGTCTCAACATCTTTTTTTTTTACATTGTGGTGACCAAAAGACTGGACAATCACTTGCATGTAATGGGTTTCTGTCTTGAGCAGGGGGCTGGACTAGAAGACCTCCAAGGTCCCTTCCAGCTCTATTTTGATTGATCAATTGAGACCAGCCTTGAGTTGCCTTAGTTAAAGGAACCTGTGGGAGGTTTTCAGGGAGAGGGAAGGTCAATGTTGCGACTGGAACTGAATGTAGTATCCTAACCATAATCTTACCAGTACAGATCTTCATACTTTCCCTCTGTTGACACAAGCTAAGATTGTGTTAGCTTTTTCGGCAGCTGCAGCACACTGCTGGCTCATATATAAGTGGGATACTTAGATCCCTCTTGCACTTATTATTGTTGACCCAGGAACTGCCTATTATGTACTTATGCATTTGGGGGTTTTGTTTGTCTAAGTGAAGGACCCCACTTTTCTCACCACTGAACTGCCTCTTGTTGGATAGGACCCACAGCACAAGTCTGTCAAGATCCTTCTGAATCTTACATCTATTTTCCAAAGTGTTTGCAACAGCAATAACTGTTCTGACCAAGGCTTCCTCAGACCGTAATTAAGCACACGCTTAGTCCAAACAATTCTTGTTTTATTTAAGTGCTGGGAATAATGTTCTTTCCCAGCCCCTAATGAGTCCCAAACAGTCTCTTGAGATAAGCACCCACCTTTCTCTCCTTTGAAGTGCTGCCAACAACTAAAGTGCCAAATTAACGGTAAAAAGCCAAATGAAGTACAAAGTCCACACAGAGCTTCAAGGTTTAATCCAAACAGAACAAACAACTTTGCTTCCTGCAAAGTTTTCTCTTCCTCTGCATTTCCTTTATACCTTATGGGAGGGGCAATCACCTCCAAGCCTTACTCCCGAGTTGCCCCTTTTGTCTCAGCTGCTCTTGCCTTCTAGCAGCTCTGCACACAGGCGCACTGGGAACAGGCTCCCCTTGTTCCTCTTCCTCGCTGCTTCCAGACTCCGGAGGCTCCGGAGTCAGCACCTCACTCCCAGATGGTCCTGGCTCCATCTCTGCATTGGACACAGGACCCTCATCCGAGTCCTCTCTAGACTCCCTGACTGGTCCATGTTCTTCCCCACTGTCCGATTCCACTGCCATCTGCACAGGCTGCTGGCAAACCACAACAATAACACTTAGACATGTATACCGCTTCACAGTCCTTTCCAGCCCTCTCTAAGTGGCTTTACCCCAACAATCTGCATCCTCATTTTACCAACCTCAGAAGGATGGAAGGATGAGTCTCAACCAGTGAGACTCGAACTGTCTAACTTCTAGCAGCCAGCAGTCAGCAGAATTAGCCTGCAATATTGCATTCTAACCACTGTGCCACCATGACCAATTTTCCCCAATTTGGTGTTGCCTGCAAATTTGATGGATTCCCCTTCTATCCTGTCATCTGGAATATAAATGAAGAGTTCTGGGCCCAAGGCAAAACCTTGAGCTGCCCCACTGCATGCTTCCCTACATGTTGATGTAGCTCCACTGAGGAACTGCTCAAGTTGAGTGCAGTTTATTTCAACAAATGTACCCAGCATATAGTTATGACTAAAAGAAGGCAAACTGATTGATTAATTAGTTAGTACAATACAATACAATACCTTCTTTGAATAAGAAGGAAAAAAAAACATATAAAGAACGATTGCAGGAACTGGGCCTGGCTAGTCTAGTGAAGAGAAGGACCAGGGGAGACATGAGAGCAGTCTTCCAATATTTTAAAGGGCTGCCCCAGAGAGGAGGAAGGGGGTCAAGCTATTTTCCAAGGCACCCGAAGGCCAGAAAAGGAATAATGGATGGAAACTGAACAAGGAGATTCAACCTGGAAATAAGGAAAACTTTTCTGACAGTGATAATAATCAACCAATGGAACAGAAGTTGCCTTTGGAAGTTGTGGGAGATTCAGCCCTGGAGGCTTTCAAGAAGAGATTGGAAATTGTGTAGGGTCTCCCGCTTGGGTGTGGGGTTGGACTAGATGACCTACAAGCTCCCTTCCAACTCTGTTAATCTGTTAAGAAAGAGCCATCCTGGTCCATAGGACAGAAAACTGATCACCTGCAAGCAAATACCAATCACCAAAGGCTACATATGACAGATTCCTTCTTTGCCTGCTGAATTTGGGTGGCTTGATAGGGTGGGCTTGCTTCATGATTTGTGTATTTAAATATTCCCTTTTTTTCGTACAAAAAAAGCAGCCAAAACAACCTACAATTACCAGTAGAAGTGAGAGTCCCTGCCCTCAGGCTGACATGTAAAGATAGTCAATCCTGGCAGCAAGAGAAATGATTAAAAAGGAAATTAAATAAGGCTACCATCTGATATAACCTTCTTACCTAGGAGGGAAACCTCTGGTTTCATTCATTCAGACGCCACCTGATTTTAAATACTCCTCTGATCTCCCTGATATGCATTCCTAAGGTTTGCAAAATTACTCTTGACACTGGGAGTCATTAAAAAATATAATATATGTGAAAAAGGCACTCCCATGGACATTTTGGAGGTGAAGGTGCTAGGACCACCTTCTTCTCCACCGGAAAATTTTTAAGGTAGTTTCCCTACAGCAAAAGTATATCGTGACGATATACAATCTCAATGCTCATAGCGCATAATCCAATAGAGCCACTTTGGGGAACCCTGGTTTCACTGATCTTCTTGCATGCTGCAGTGCATGGTCCCTTCCAGTGGTGGGATTCAAAAAATGTAACTACCAGTTCTGTGGGTGTGGCTCGGTGGGCATGGCAGGGGAAGGATACTGCAAAATCTCATTCCCTCCGCACCTCAATAACCTGCTTTCCAGCTCCGTTCTCCTGTGCAGGCAACCAAAGGAGACCCAGCCAATCACCTGGGACTCAATGGGAGGTGGGGAAGAGATGGGGTTGGTGCGGCCAGTCAGAGGTGGGATTGGCCGGTTCTCCGCAACTGGTTCTCCAGAGCTGGTCAGAACCTGCTGAATACCACCTCTGAGCCAAACCCAAATCCTGCAGCTGTTCTTCATATATTTTAGTTTCCAGGCCTTTAATCATCTTAGTTGTTCTTCTTTGCAATTTCCCTATCCCCCCAAAAAACTCTCAACATCTTCTTTAACATTTTGGCATCCAAAGCTGGATGCAGTATTCCAAGTGTGGTGTTCACATGTTGACTGTGCTGTGATTTTGTTCCCCTAAAAAAAAATATTCTGCGCATAGTCATGAGCCATTTGAAATCCCTACTTTAAGAAAGAAAGAAAGAAAGAAAGAAAGAAAGAAAGAAAGAAAGAAAGAAAGAAAGAAAGAAAGAAAGAAAGAAAAGAGTGCCAGCCCTTTGAACACACCAGTTTCTCACAGATGGAGTTTCCAAGATGGAAGAGGTTAGAAGCTCAGCCTCTGGAGAATCCAGTCTGGAATGAATGATGGAACTGTTGATAGCTTAAGTGTACATTTGCTATATGTGCCATTTAAGCCACTTAGCACTTCTGTTCTCCATTAAACATTCTTTCTTGAAAGCCCCCACTTCAGAAAAGAGACCTACCGCTGAAGGGGAGCCTCTAATGCAAGCCAGACCAGAGAAGCTGTGATCTGCCTTTCATCAGCCCCCAAAGGAGGGGAAAAAATAAAACCCCAAGATCAGCACTGAGGACGGCAGCAGCTTGTAAGAGCCGCGGTGGCGCAGTGGTTAGAGTGCAGTACTGCAGGCTACTTCTGCTGCCTGCTGGCTGCCTGCAATTTGGCAGTTCGAATCTCACCAGGCTCAAGGTTCGGAATCTCACCAGGCTCGGCCTTCCATCCTTCAGAGGTGGGTAGAATGGGGACCCAGATTGTTGGGGGGCAAGAGACTGACACTGTAACCTGCTTAGAGAGGCCTGTGAAAGGGTATATAAGTCGAAGTGCAATCTTCCTTCCTTCCTTCCTTCCTTCCTTCCTTCCTTCCTTCCTTCCTTCCTTCCTTTTAGAACACAGCATTGCAGAATTGCCAGCAGTTCAATTCTGACCGGCTCAAGTTGACTCAGCCTTTCACCTTTCTGAGGTGGGTAAAATGAGGACCTAGATTGTTGGGGGCAAGAGGCTGACTCTATAAATTGCTTAGAGAGGGCTGGAAAGCCCTGTGAAGCTGTATATAAGTCTAAGTGCTATTGCTATTGTAAACGCTGCAAGAAACCCTAACAAAGTTGTGGACCTGGAGGCATTTCCATCACAACTGCTTGCAATCACAGGAGGTGGAAAAAGCAGTTGGCCGAACAAGAGCTTGTTGCAGTCAAGACACTTTGTTGGTTGTGATGACGTAGGGGAGAGCTGCTTACCCTCTGCAAGATTTACCACAGTGTTTCAAATTCTTTTCTATTTAATGACTATTCCTTTCCTTTTCTTTTTTTTGAAAGAATATCAGAGCTGGAAGGGGCTTTGGAGGTCTTCTAGTCGAACTTCCTATACCATTTCAAATGACCGTCCAGCCTTTTCTTAAAAATCTCCAGGGACGGAGCACCCACAAGTTCGGGAGGCAAGTCATTCCACTGGACTAGATTACCTCCAAGGTCCCTTCAGGGGTGGGCTTCAAAAATTTTAGGAAGGGATTCTCTGCCCAGTTGTTGGGTGGGCATGGCCATGGTGGATGTGGCCTAGTCAGTCTCCTACACCATGATGGGTGGGGTTTTTGTCCTCCCCGGGCTCCAGAGGCTTTCCTCGAGCCTCCAGGAGGGCGAAAACAGTCTCCCTGGCTCCGGAGAGAAACGGAAACGGGGCCATTTCCAGCCTTCCTGAACTTCCGGGAGGCCTGTTTTTCACCCTCCCCAAGCCTCCGTGCATGCCCTGCATTTACCTGCACCCAGAATAGGACCTGTTGGGAAGGGAGGGATGGGGTGGGCAGGGCCAGTCGGGAGTGGGATTTGGGAGTTCTCTGAACTGCACAGAATCTTAGCTTAGGGGCTCTTCTCAACCTCTGCAACCCAACTCTGTTTATCTAAGTACTTGGTCAGGACTCCTGATTTCCTGATGATGGCAGGAGGAGACCATGGCAGCAACCTTTGATCCCCGCAGGAAGTGATCCTTTGGTGAGCTGCTGTCCCTTGTGGGACAGGATGGCAGTTCAGGTGTTGGACGAGCAGTGGGGAGACCCAGCTCCTAGTCCACAGAATCAGTGGGTCACCTTCACATACCCACCACCAGTGTGGTGACGGGGGGGAAAAGGCTAGGCCAAGCTTGACTTTCCCTCCCTCAGCAAACACTTCCTCTCTTTCTCTCTCAGCTTGTTAAGTGTCAGGAAAATCAGAATACCCAAACAGGTCAAATTTAAAATAAAGATTTATTGCAAGCTTTGTTCTGACCAAAGCTTCCAAAGACCGTAATTAAGCACACACCTAGTTAAAACAAATCTTGTTTTATTTCAATGCTGGGAATTATGTTCATTCCCAGCTGGTAATAAGTCCCAAACAGTCCCTTTGAAATAACACCCACCTTTCCCTCCTTTGAATTTCTGCCAACAACAAAAGTGCCAAATGAACTATAAAATAAATAACTTTTTTAAAAAAAGAACCTGAATGACTAACGGTCAATGGGTGGAAGTTAAAAACAGAAATGAATTCAAGGCGGGCTAGACTTAGTTCTTTTGTAGGCACACAGAGATTCATGACTGGTGATGTGTTTGACCCCTCCCTCCTTTGGGCTCAACCTGGTCATCTTCTGCATAGCCTAGTCTACTTCGTAGGGGGATATTATGAACAAAAAACCCTATACAGATAGTCCTTGAATTACAACAGTTCACTTAGTGACTTAGTTCAAAGGTACAATGGCGCTGGAAAAAGTGACTTATGACCATCTTTCACACTTATGACCATTGCAGCATCCCCCGTGATCATGTGATTTACATTCGGACGCTTGATAACCGACTTGTAATTATAACAGTTGCAGTGTCCTTGGGTCATATGATCCCCTTTGTGACCATCTGACAAGAAAGTTAAGGAGGAAACCAGATTCACTTAACGGTATTACTAATTTAATAACTGCAATGATTCTCTTAACAAATTTATTTTATGAAAAGGAGGACTAGAGTAGGGGTGTCAAGCTGTGGTAAGCTGGCAGTAGGTGCAGATAGATGAGGAGAGTGAGGACTCAGATATGGGACCAGGACCATTAGGGAGTGAACTGCTGCCTTCAGAGATTGTGGGGGCTGGCAGCAGTGATGAGGAGGTTCCCAAGGAGCTTGTGCCAAGTGCGCATGCACGCAGGGCTGCTTGAAGCTCAGAGCAGCTGCAGCAGCACGAGCGACTCAGGAGTAAGACTGCAAGGTAATGGTCCTTCCACAGCTCCAAAAGCAGCTGTGAATCGGACATTCTTTGCAGGAAGCAAAGACATTTTGAAACTCAGCCTCGTGGACATTGCAGTATCTTAGTTGGTATTTGAAGATTCTTGTGTTGTGAAATATTTCTAGGTAACTTTATCTGTGATACTTGGCAGCCTCACACAATTTTGGCGAGGCTCATGCTTATCAAAGTTAATTAGTTTGCAGCAGCTTTTTAACCAGGGATTCGTAAGACTCCTTAAAAGGTTTCTGTTCCCTTTGGTGATTGTTTGCTTTATTGGATAAGAGTTTGGGTCAGAACAACTCAAGGCCTGGGAACCGGATCTGGCCCATGGGGTGCTTAGATCTGGTCTGTGGGGCTGCCCTGCAAACAGTGAAGGACTGGCCCATGGGTGGCCCTCTGAGCTTTGTTTTCACTAGCAGAGGGTTGCAGGAGGGCAGCAAATGGAACTCAGGAGCATATTTTCACTGGCAGAGCACTCAGGCCACCACAGGCGCCCCTGTCATGAGTGACATTAAACTGGCAATACCCCCGACCATGCCCCCCTGCCACACACCCCCAAGGTCAAACACAACCCTGATGTGGCTCTCAATGAAATCGAGTTTGATACCCCTGGACTAGAGGGTGATAGAACAGCAGTATTTCAGAGTCTCAGGGGCTGCCACAAAGTAGGGAAGTCAAGCTGTTCTCCAAAGCACCTGACGACAGGACAAGAAGCAATGGAGGGAAACTAAGCAAAGAGAAAGCAACCTAGAACTAAGGAGGAATTTCCAAACAGTGAGGACAATTAGCTAGTGGAACGCGTCTCCAGAAGTTGTGGGTGCTCCAACACTGGAAGTTTTGAAGAAAAGTCTGGACAACTGGGACTTCCGGTTTGAGCTTCTTCAGCGACAGATCGAAACCTCGTTTCTGCGAGGCTTCGATCCGTGCTCGCCGCTGGAGCGCCCCGAGCCAGCTGGTTTTGGGGCTAAGCCACCCCATAGAGGTGGAAGGGGGATACTGCCTGCAGGGCTGAGAGAGAGCCCCATCTCTCCTCCCCAAGCTGGCCATTACTCCCTTTCCCGAAGGCAGTTGCAGCGGTGGTCAGAAATGGCCACCACAAAGAAGAACTTGACTGGAAAGAATATGCAGGAGGAAGATAAGAAGAGGAAAGTTTTGGTTGACCGGGTCAAAAGCAACAAATAAGGTACCCTGGAATGGAAACTATTAAAAAAAACAATAACATTGTTCCTAAGAAGATTTTTAAGCTGCGAAGGAGAGAGAAAAGGGAAAAGATTTGTGTTTTTTTTCCTTTTCCAATACTGACAGGCTAAGAGACTTAAGCAAGAAATTGGAAAAAAAATCCACTTTGACATTAATAGGCATTTAATGCTGAAAATAAAAAGTCAAAGGGAAAATAAAGATTTCTGGATAATTAAAAGCTTTTTGAAAACAGGAAAGGAGAGACAAAGAATAAAAGGGTAGGATCTGGAAGGGAGGAGACCTCCTGGAATTAAAAAGAACTTACAGCAAAAACTCTCAAACAAGAACTTCCAGAAAGATACATATTAACCGAAACATTGCAACCAAAATAGTTAAAACCCCTGGAAGAGAAAGTGGAAAAAGAGATAAGAAAGAAACAGCTTGGGATTATTTGGATGGCTTGGTGATCTCTGGATTCTGGTTATTGTATATTGAATGATTAAAATCAATTGGGTGGTTGTTTAAAACTGTTTTAAAATGGTTCCACTTTTAGAAGAAACTGAAGATGGAACTTAAAAAGTACAAAGAAGATTGCACAAGAAGGAGAAGTTCTTTTGGATTTTGTATTTCAGTTTAGAAATGGAGATTTGGAACTATGAGAAACAACAAGAAATGCCTGCAAACAAGAAGATTGCGACAAAGAAGAAGCCATCTTTAATGAGCAAGTAATCTAGGTGGGGGAAAAAAAGGAAAAGGAGAAAAGAGAATGGAAAATTTAAGATTGGGAAAAACAACCCCAAAAAGTACAGAGTGAAAAATAAGTATAAAATCAGAAAGCAACAGAAGAGGGAAATGCAGAAGGAATTAGAAGTAGAAAGACATGGGGTAAAATGGGAGGGAGAAGATAAAGAGGGAAAAAAGAAAGGAAAAATAAGTTATAAAGGACAGAAAACAAAATATAGAGAAACAGAACCTATTTAAGAGATTAAATATGGGTCGAAAATCCTAATGGAAAAAGGAATTCTGCCAAAAGTACATAAGATAGTATGTGTTAAAATAGAAATAGAAATAATTTTCAGAAAATATGAAACAATGTATGATTAAAAATGTTTGATTAAAATAGCTATCATACACTCAGTGGAATGCTTATCAATAAAATAAATGTTAACAAAATGAATATTTAATGATTTACAAAACATATGGGAGAGAAATAAGGGAAAAATTAATTATAGAGATTATATGTATCTTTAAGGAAGTGTGATATTTTAATTGAAAAGAAATGTTAAAGGTGTTAAGTTTTTAATGATTATTAATGACAGAACTGAATTGGATGAATGAGGGTTTATAATTACACATATTTATAATCCTTTTTTTAAAAGAATATTAGTATGCATTATTAGATATATTCTACCAAGCAGAATCGATTGAAGTTATATATTATGATTAATATTGAAGGTCATAAACTTAAGGTATATATTGAACTTTAAATAAGGGTTGAAATGGATATAATTAAAAGATATAAAGGTGTCATACTCCAATTAGTAACTACAGGAGAAAACTTGTTTAATGAGAAAAGATAATATGAAATTGAAACAGAACAGACAAAAGTATAAATATAATGATTTAATTGAGATGAGATAATCAAAAATAAAATTGAGAAAATTAAAAGAGGGGAAAAACTATATAGAAAATGTAGAATAGTATAAGATATGGAATAGAAAACAAAAATGAGCATGAAATTGAGTTTGTGTCTGTATAAAGAAGTTCAACCGGGACCATGCTATTTTCAAAAAGAATGTTTTACTTGTATTTTGTGTGTGAAAACCCAAATAAAACTTTATTAAAAAAAGAAGAAGAAGAAGAGTCTGGACAACCATTTGTCTGAAATGATACAGGGTTCTTCTGCCTGAGCAGAGGGTTGCACTAGAAGATCTCCAAGGTTCTGTTCTGTTCTATTCTATTCTATTCTATTCTATTCTATATTCTATTCTTATTGTACCCTATGACTATTATTAAGTGTTGTACCTGATGATTCTTGACAAATGTATCTTTTCTTTTATGTCCACTGAGAGCATTTGCACTAAAGATAAATTCCTTGTGTGTCTAATCACACTTGGCCAACAAAGAATTCTATTCTATTCTATTCTATTCTATTCTATTCTGTTCTGTTCTGTTCTGTTCTGTTCTCTTCTGTTCTATTCTATTCTATTCTATTCCATTCCATTCCATTCCCTTTCCTCCATCCTATCCTATCCTATCCTAGCCTATCCTATCCTATCCTATCCTATCCTATTCCATTCCATTCCATTCCCTTTCTTCTATTCTATTCTATTCTATTCTATTCTATTCTATTCCATTCCATTCCATTCCATGCAAGAAAAGTTGTAAAACAAGACTTCATTCACTGAACAATTTTCTTACTTAGCAACATAAGACAATTGTGTTGTAAGTTGAGGACTACCTGTACAAAACACAAAATATAATTCTAATAAACTTTGTATTTCAATAGCTCTGGGACTGGAGACCACGGCCAGATTGTTCTCTGCCACAGACCTTAAAGACTGTACATGTTCATATGGGTTAATGTGTAAATTTCTGAGTTCATACAACATCATAATTATAAACTGAGCAAATCGGCAAGGCTCATGCCATACCTTATGAGAAATTAGCCCAAGATTAACACAACCCAGACTTGTAACTTGTACAAATGCAGCCAACCCCATTAAATATGAAGTGCGAATCCACCCAATGAATGCTACCAGATGCTTTGTGCTGAAAAGGAAAAAATGCAGATGAGAAAAACCTGATGACCCAAAGACTGGAATGCAGACATTTCCCATGGATTTCTTCCAGAAATTTTGCTACCAATCTATGTTTAGAAAAAATGCAGATTGCATTCACCCACCTTTTAAACTGTATGACCAAAAGCCAACCTTTTAATTTTACATTTTAACCACCGTGTTTTCCCAAAAATGCGACCTACCCCGAAAGTAAGTCCTCGCATGATTTTTTACATGCATGCCCAATATAAGTCCTACCTCTAAAATAATCCCTAATTGAGTTCCTGCCCACTCCAGAGTGGATGGGTAAAAATTAAGCCAGGGTGGGGATGGAGGGGTGGAGCTGCCTTACTACTTACCTTTGGACAATTGTAGCCAGGCCTTGCACACCCCGACACCTGCCTTGCTGGCCCATTTCTTCTGCAGCTGGCAAGGCTGGCTAGTCTTTCTTGAAGGCCTCTAAGCTGAGAACAAAGCTCTGGATCAATCCTGAGCTCCGTTATTGGCTGCAGAGGCCTTCAGGAAAGCCTTGCTGGCCTCAGAAGAAGTTCCAGAAGGCCTCTGATAGCAAAAAGGAGGCGGGTGTGTGTGTGATGCACACAAGTGATGTTAATTAGTGGATGACATCCTCCCCAAAATAAGACTTGGTGCCTTTTTTGGTGGCAAAAAAATTATAAGACAGGGTCTTATTTTTGTGAAAACATGGTATGTTTAAAAAAATTCCTTTTTGTTAATTTATCATTTCTTTCCTTTATATTTTTCCATTTCTCTAATTCTATATTATATCCAAAATTTTTGGCCCACTGTCTCATTGTTTCTTTGACTTGTCCATCTTCCATTTTCAAATTTAGTGGAAAGTTACATAGTTTCTTAAGGCCCTGTCACACTGCCAATGGATTGAAAACGTTAGTAAAAAGGACACAACGGACGAGAAAAATGTTCCATCCGTTGTTATCCGCGCTCAGAAGGGGTGAAAATTTGCATAACCGGAGCAGATAACACGGAAAGGAATGGACACGGGGAGGACGCAGAGCGGATTGAAAGCGGATGTGGAACGGAAGCCCAGCGGATGGAAGCAGATGGGAGCGGATGGCACATCCGCTAGGCTTCCGGGGGA
>BHFT01000081.1:0-11085 GCA_004320025.1 Laticauda laticaudata | reverse complement strand
TATATATATATATATATATATATAAATTTATTTGATTTGCCAATCACTTATAGGATAATGGGTATAAATAAGAATACAGAAAAAAAAGGTATTAATAAATGGGACAATAGGACAGTTACGATAGGTATAATTGTGCACTTTTGCATGCCCCTTACAATGTACGCACCTTATATTACTTCACTCCTGTCTAGGATTACTGAATAAAAGAAAGATTGGGAACACTTCCTCATTCCATCCTCCTGCTAGGTGAATTCTATTAGTCTATTTCAATACCAATTGTTCCAAAAAACCCAGTTTTGTACACAATCTATTGAATAGTTTATATATTGACTATGCAAATCTTTAGATAAGTGACTTATTTGGGATGATAACTCAAGAATTCAACTACCTTAAAGATGCTAAGATTTATTTTGACAACAGAATGAAATGACTCTAGTCTACATCAACTCCATTCTATAAGACCAATTATCTTTATTCAGAATCATATTGTTGTAACATTCCCCTTTCATTTCATTTCACAGATACTCAACAAGTTGCAACAATTTTTCTTTCATTAATTCATGCTCTTTACCATTTAAACCTTTTACATTCCAAGTCATAATCTTCTTTAAAACCTGCAAAATATCGTCCATTTCAGCAACTGAAAAAACTACATGAGAAAATAAAACACTTCAGTGAAAATTCAATTGAGTTTCGTTTAATTTAATATTCAGATGGCCTTGTACAGATTATTAAATATTACATTTCCAGTACCAATTAGCATCATGAAATGGATGTTGATGTATTATATACAATGTAAAACTTTTAAATATATATATTTGTAAAGTATTAGGGCAGTAAATAGATATGTATTTGTGTATTTATGTTGAAATGTTTATTTTCCACTTTTACCCTACCCTTGAAGATACATCATTTGAGTCAGGTTCAGAATTTGAATTTATGGCTAAGACAACAAGAAACGTGATATCAATTTTCTGTTGCTCATAAGGAGTGTTTTGCTATGGATTTTTTAAAAAAATATGCTGATGGAAATCTTAAAATAAATTACATTATCCTGAAAGCAAAATCTTTCTCATCTTTTTTTTTGGGGGGGTGGGGGGAGAAATGAACATATGAAATGATCACAAATTATGATGTTCAAATGTTGGCACACCATCAACAGCAGTGACAGAGGAACATTTTCTTCCCTATTTGTCCTTCTCATATACTGTAACTGCTATGTAACATTGCTAGTGTGCTTGTGCTGATGTGGGATATTTATCTCTCTGGCCAGTTGGCTTTTTTCAAGTCTCTCATGCATGTACTGAGTATTCAAAATCATGTTTTCACTGAGGAGGAGATGTTCCACGGAAGTTGTTTTTTTCCTCATAAATGTCATTGGGAATTCATTGATTTTTACAAGACAACTAATTTGCTTGAAGTCTGGTGATGGTCTGATCATTATGGGAAGAACCTAGGTGATCATGATTGCCTATAAACAATAGATAAATGTCATGACAAATTCAGTCTGTAAGTCTGTTTGCAGTAATTAACAGGTGTGAATTGCTGTTTGCTGGTACAAACCTCCCACTGTGCAGGCCTTTGTTAGTTTTCAGCTGCTTCTTTGCCGCATTATTTTAGCTTCCAAAGAAAAGAATCTCATCCTACTGTTGTCCCTTAAATGTGCTAATTATTTGCACAATTATCATTTTAAAATCAGTTGAAAGGGGGCAGTGAAACTCTTTTGATTCAAAAAATATCAAGCAATAAGTTTAAGGCAAACTTGTTATTACATAGTGGATCATCCATGGATCTTTGGCTCCAGACAGTTCTCCAGCACACTGAGAAAGAGAAGAGACAGGAGACTTTTAATGGCTGAATTTGGACAATGTATTGAGATTTTAGGAAAAAATAGGTGAAGTAATGTAATGTACAAGTCCAGTTCCATTTTCCACTTTCCAAAAGGAACTTGTGAGATAAAAGCCTGGCAATGGTTTGTATCCCAGAATAATAGCAATAGCATTTAGACTTATATACTGCTCTGCAATGCTTTACAGCACTGTCTATGGAGTTTATAAATGTAATTTTGCCCCAACAATCTAGGATCCTCATTCTACTAACCTCAGAAAGATGGAAGGCATCCATGGTAAGGATTAAACACCTGACAATGGGCATAGTTTGCCTGCAATACTGCATTCTAACCACTGTGCCACCAAGGCTCCATTCCAAAATATTTGAGCATACTTTATCCTTTACAACCAAAAGGCATATATATAATGGATTAAAATGGTATTTGGGGATCTTTGGGGAATTTATGAATGGAAAATGAAGTACAATAGTTTTTTTCCTGGCGGTCTCCCACTCACATACCAGTGTGATAAGGTTTGCAAATAAAAAACAAACAAAAAGCTGAAATAATTTACCAGTTTTACCATTTTCCCAGATAATGGATAGTATGTCCACCCAGAAAATCAGATGCTGAATTGCTGCAAGTTTTGAGTTTCTCTAGAACACTTCATCAGTGGAAAAAGGGTTATACAAAGTAGGGAAGGCAAAAGAAGCTAGAAAAGCTATGACACCACAATTAAAATTCTGAAAGCATTAGTCTTTGATAGCTGAGGATTCTTCCCCAGGGTTCTGATAACACTTGAGTTGTTAATCTCAAAACTTTATTTGGCCATTGGTGAAGCTACATCAGAATCAGACATTTGTGTTTTCTTTTACATGTAATCTCCAGGTTATGAGTGTTTCCTTAGTGAATGTTCAAATGCAATAAGCACTCCCTAGTGCTTTTTATCAAGTTCCAAAATTATGAAAATTGCAGGATCACAGCAGTTGTTAATTCTTACAAATGACTGCAGAGGCACTGCAACATTCACCCCACCTATTCCCTCCAACTGGGTCTTCACAGGCACTTCGCTGTCAACTTCGAACTGAACCTGGCTGCAACCATCTCTCTCTGTTCCTCAGTTGCCACATAGGGGTGAAGGGCAGGAAGGAGGTTGGAATGCATTACTAGACACAACAAAGAGCTTTCTCATGAGAATTGAGGTCATCTCCACTGGCAAAAGATGGTTGGGAAAGGAGTGTCTGGAGACCCCACCTCTCATGCCCCTGTCAGAATCTGATTTGGAGGAGGAGGCCAAGCAGCTAACAGGGAGTGTTGCTCTGTTGGTTGTAGAAGAACCTGGGGAAGGGCAAAGGCTGGCTGGGCAGAGCAGGGGAGAAGTAGAGCAAGGGAGAGGGAATTTGGAGGAAGACTAAGGCCCATCATCTCTTCATCCTGGGGCATGCAGAGAGGAATGGAGAAGGGAGCAATGTGAGTTGTGTGGCTTACAGGTGAAGAAAGGGCCCTGATTCCCTTCATTAGCTGCAGCTGGGAACACAGTGTTTAAAAAAGGAAGCTGCACACAGCAAAGTTGTTGGGAGCAAATCATGAATTGTCTGGTATTGTTGAGGCTTATCTGTGTTCCTGACGTCTTCCCAACTGTGTGTGTTTTGCTGGGCTTTCAAGTCTGCAATTTCTTCTCCTGCCCTGTCAAGTTAATTGTTGCAGCATGGCTTGTGTGGATTTTTATTTACAATTTGTATGTACTTTGTTTTAAGACTGAATTTCTTCAAAACTGTTAAACACTAAAACTGTTAACACTTAAAAACTGTTCTTGGGAGAGTTTTTTCTTCAGCTGAAGGTAACTTGGACAGGGGGGCAAAGTTGGAGGTATTAAAGGGACATTTTTTGCTTATTTGACTGTTGCCTTTGTGCCATGCTCCAGGTCATCACATCACCAATTAACTTAATTAGCCAACGTGACACTTTGGGAATGGGGTTATTTCTTAGTTTAATTATACTGAAACCACAGGAAAGATTTAAAGCTTTCCATGTGCCGATATGATGTACTCATTAAAGAAGACCTTTGAGAAGAAGCCAAGTTTCAGAGTTCTGATTTGCTTGAGTTCATTAGTTGGAGCCTTGACACTTACCTTGCAAATATATCTTCTCTGCAGTGGTTTCTTTGCTTCATTCATTGCTTCAGGTTTTCAGTGCAATTGCAGAAAACAGAGGTCTAACATATTGCAAGATGATGTGAGATCAGTAGAACAACATCTCGTGCTACTGATCTCACATGATGTTGCACTTTAGGCCTCTATTCTCTGCAAATTGAGGTCTGGACGTTTGCAAACCTAGGGAAGGCTTCAGGCCTTCTCTCTGTTTGCCGTTTCCTTGCTGAAGCCTACAGGGAGATTGTATTCCTGTAGGCTTTGGCAGCCCTTTGCAAAAAGTCTTTGTTGGCACCAGAGTTTGGGAAGGGCAGACGCCTGTCTCTGAAGCTCTGATCCTACTAGCAAGTCTTTTTGAAAAAGGCTGCCAAAGCCTACAGGGACACAATCCTCAATTTGCTCATGAGAAAGGAGGCCTCGAGATCCACAAATATCCTTCTGGGGCTCCTTTCTTGCCAGAGATCTCTTTGCCAGATATCCTTTTTCATCTCTAGAGGCCTCATCTTATGAAGATCTGTCTCTTCTCCAGCTTATTTCTTTGCCTGCTTCCTCCTTTCTCATTAGGAAAGGGCTTAATGAGGTCTCCAGGGATGAAAAAGAAGATCCAGAGGGCCTCTGGACCTCATTTTTCATCTCCAAAGGCCTCATCAAGTGGATCTCCAGCAAGAGAAAAGGCCTGGAAGGATGCACGTGGGTATCTGAGCCTGCTTTTTCATCCCCAAAGGCATCATCAAGCCCTTTCCTGACAAGAAAGGAGGAAGCAGACAAAGAAACAGGCTGAAGAGGAGACAGATCTTCATAAGGTAAGTCACACGGAATGGCATGATGAGGGGAAGCCATTATGGGGATCCCAGGGGAGTGAGAATGAGGTATCTGTGGCCTGGGAAAGGCCTTGAGTGATCTTAAGCGGGTAGCCTGTTCCATCGCTAGCTCCCCTGGCCTTCCCACTGCCCCCAGATATCTCTTGTACATATAATGAGCCTTGTATTAGATTATCAAATGTGTGGGTTGAAGCAGGGAGTGATCTCATTCAAGGTAGGAGATTGACTTCCATAAATCCTTAGTTTACAATGGAATGGGTAGGATTGATTACATTTGTAACTTGAGGACTACATGTATTTCTGTGACTACAGGAATCCATGTTTATAATCTATGTTGCCTGTTTTTTTTTGGGGGGGGGTGTTGAAAAATTGAACTTTGGTGCCACTTTGGATGGTCTCAATAGATACTGCTTTATTGTGGATATTGAGTTATTTTTCTTTTCCATGATCCATCTTTTTGTTTTTATATCCTTGTTCAATTCAACGGTCTTCTTTTATAAGCAGAACTGAAAATGTTCATGTACTTCACCATCCTCCAAGTTAAGGGCTGCCTAACTAGATATTAGCTCTGTCATGCTATTTGATGTATTCTTTGCCTACTCATTTTTATGGGAAGTTTCTAAACTAAATGGAATATTATTGGGGAAAAATTATATAGATGATTTTGCTGTTCTTTTTTTTTTTCTTTCTTTCATAAATCTCCAGGGAATCATGTTTGATTAAACTGTCTAATTTAGCAGAAGTAGTTTTGCAGGAAGAATATATGGAACTTGTTAGGGATGTGCAATAAAGCTACAGGGATGTGATGGTTGGTTGCTATTTCGAAGAAAAAATGATAGGAAGGGTATAACTAAGCTAACCAGTAAACAAGCTAATAAACAGAAATAACTAAAAATAAAAGATTGATTTTCCTACTGACTGTAAGAGACTGATTTCTGTATTTCTTCTAAAAAATGGTTCTCACTCTTCTGAAAAGCCATGTCATTTTTATGCAGCTATCATGGGTATTCTATTATTCAATCAACATAAAACAGAAAGCATAGGTTTCATGGGAGAACTTTTGATCATTGTTTGATTATGTAAGCCTTTCCCCTGTCCCCATAACTTCCTCTTTTTAGAAATTTTTGTGCTTGATGTACAGAAGGATAAGGGAATATATTACATGTACAGGAAGAAATTACCTTTGCTAAAATTGGAATGAAAATTTTAAATGAAGTCAGAAAGTCATTTAGAATTCAGAATTTATATTCAACAGTTACAAAAGTCACAGGGAAAAAAACCCAACCCATTTACAAATGTTATTTTTCATATTATACTATACCAGATTATATAGTTTCAGGGGGCATAATCCTACTGATTCGTTTTACAAATTATTGTGTTCAAATGGTTTTACATCTGTATAGAAAGGAATAAAGTAATTTAAAATCTATTCGCATTGAGCACAATTTCTTATGATTTCAGGGACTTGTTTATCTCATTTTCTCTTCAATGGTGTAACAATAATTTGTCAATGCCTTCTTCTAGGAATCATTCATTTATTTATTAGATTTCATTTCCTACTAATTCCTACAGCCATTGTATTCCCTGATAGTTTCTATCTGAGTACTAACCAGGTCGGATTTCACAATATTTTTTTTCCAAATCAGATGCAGTTAAGGAGGTTCTCATGCAGATATCTAAAATTACTATATGAATCTATCAAACAGTTGCTACTCATTTTAAAAATAATCCCAACATGTGAGAAATACTCTCATTTTCTCAATCTTTCATCAAGTTACCTCTTCCAATCATATTTTGTAACAATGACCTTTACCAAGCCTTTGTTTTTTAAAAGATCCTCCTCCTCCTCGTTGATGTCACTCATAATGAATCCCTGTAAATTGTCTCTACTCTGAATCTTTTAATATGAAACTCAAAGAGAGTAGCATGGAACTATCATTAAATACATTCAGATGAAAGGTGCAGAAAACAAGTCTTGTAACCCAATGCAGAGTATAATCTGCAAAGAAAGTTTATAGTCAGGAAAAACTAAAGCTTAATTACTTAAGAGTTACTTAAGGCAGATTATCATAAACAGATATCTTCTGATTGTGTTAAAATCCCAGCTCCCTGAATTCCTAGCCAAGACAGCCAAAGATTCTAGGAAGGGTGCTTAAAAAACTAAATAGAAACTGTGAAATTATGATTGAATTTACGCAGAAGGTCCCAAGATCAGTGGCTAACCGGACTAACCAGAAAGATCTATTTAGAAGCTCCTGCCAGTCATCTTGATAGAGATAAATTAATTATAATAAGGCAGTTTCCTATAAATCCATAAACTTGCTAGTAATCTCTACAGATATGTGTTAAAATAAATCAAATTTTGGCTTTGAAATTCTCCACAGTCATTGGAATAGTGAATGAAAACAATGTGTACATTTTATATTTAGAGCTGAAACATATGCATTTCTCATAACGTAATGGGAGAAAAAATTCAACAAATGTTACCACTTTATTTTTTCATATCTATGTTCCTTCATCTCTAAATCCTCAATCAGATTACTGATGCATTATTTTAAATCCTCATGGCACAGCTGGAAAATGCAATATTGTATTGTAAATAATGTCCTAACCTTCACTAGCTTTTGGGTATATTGCTCAGCTGCTGCTGAAAGTGAAGAAAATTCAAGATGAATAAGAATACATATAAATGATCCTGTTTGTTTTAGCTGAAATTTATAAATTTTTAATTTGATAGACTGGTTAGGCAGAGTTGAAAGGACAAAGTACTACAGAAGTTCCAATGTTTCCTTGCAGGAAAACACAATAGTTTGATGGTTTGGTCTGTGCAAAACTTCACTTTTCATATATTGAATATTGTAATAACTTCTCTGGAAGGTTTCACTGATGTCCCCAAAACATGGAAAATGTTATCTTTTTATGGTTGGTTGCCTGGACAGCAAGATGTTCAAATTGGATATGATATTTTTATCCACCTGTTTCATCCTTCCCAAGGATCTGGAATAGGCAGACTTTGATGTTGATGGTGTTAAAGTTATCATTGCAGAATGGAAGCTATTCCTGTAAAACCACCTTTTGAAATTGACTAATGGTGATTTTATCCTTTTCAATGGTCTTCAAGTGAGGCTGCAGATGTTTTGGGATTGCACTCAAGGCACCTTTCATTACTGGTACTGTTTTGCTTTTTGTTCTATTTGCAAGTCTTTGTTTTGTTTTGTTTTGTTTTGTTTTGTCATTTCCATTTCTTTCACTTCCTTTTTTGCTTTTTCAAAGTATTGCCACATCCACTATTAAAACTTTCTTTTTGAAAATTGCTAAATTTGGGATGTTATATGATAGGTGTTTGTCTGTTTGAATTCTAAAAGTCCCAGAGTACTTTAGATTCTTTCTTTTCTACTATTTTGTCTAATATTATTAATAATAATACAAATAACATCTTATTAAACTTCTCAGTAAACCTCTGAATTTGGAAGAAATAATGGGATAGTTATGGAAGAAATTAAAAAGTAATGCATTTGAGGTTGGATTAAAAAAATGCTGGTCTGGATAATAAATCATTGTATTTCCTCGAAAAAGGAACAAATTCGTGATTAAGGGTAGGTTCAAAAATTCTCATGGAAGCATATATTGTTGCAGCAGCCAGGATTTTGTAACATTTTAATCCCTTCTTTTTCATTAACTTTGGATGATTCATCACTTCTGACTGTTATCTGGGAAATTCTGCACTAATGCATGAATTTCTTATTTCGAGAATGATTATTACAGCTGCCTCTCAAGATGATTCAGATAATTATCTTATCTTATCTTATTGCAGAATCTAGCTGTTTACATCCTTATTAGAAGTACACCAATGGCTCTGACTCTATTAGTTTCTGAAAATTTGCTTTTCTCCATGAGATTGGGCCAGGAGTCAAATGCCTCCTGAGTGACAGAAAGGGTATCTGCTTAACACTGTCTGAATGTTGTATGATATGTGAACTATGCATTTTGGGGTTTTAAATTTTCTATGATTTATTTTTTATCTGTAATCATTCTTTTTTGTTTCTTTGTTAGCTTTTATTTAATACAAGCAGCCCATTGTCACCCAATTTTAAAAGTATGGTAGAAAGACCTGGGGAGGTGCTGAAATGGCCAGATAAGAGACAACATAGCTTACAGATGTATAGTGGGTAGAGCAAGAGCCTCAGAAGTACCCTCTCTTGTTTCTTAGGTTCCAAAGGAGATGGAAGGAGAATTGTAATATTAGATTTGCAACATTTTATTAATGTGGTTTTACAATAAAATAAGATCAGCATATCTGGTCATGTTCCCTCTCTGATCTATTGGTAAGTCTGATATAATTACACAAGTTGGTCACCTATATAAATCTTTTAATAAACTCAACAAATGAACAAATAAATCATTGTGCTGTATTTCAGTGTTTCTCAATCTTCTTTTTGCTCATGGATGCTTTCCAACATTGTTTTATTCCCCCTGTTCAGGTCTCATTGCCCGAAATTGTCATATGATTATAACTGGTGCATTTTCTGGAATCAAGATGACAGTTGTCAACTCATAAAATATTTCTCTGGTTTTTGCCAACAGACTTGCCAACAGAAAGGTAAGGGGGATTAGTTTAGCAGCTTGCAAAACTGAAACTGCATTCCATAAATGTATTCATAGATAGTTTCCAGGCGACCAAAGTTTCTGCTGTTGAAAATTCTAACTGGAGAATATGATTGATGACTCTTGCTTATGGATGTGTCCCATTGGAGAATATGAATTATGATACACCCAGGGGTGGGGAAAACCAGGGTCAAGAGTGACAATGAATGATGTGTCTCAGAGTCGGCTATACCCAGGTAGCACTGGCATGTCTTCTCCTAATAAACCTTCTTTAAGGTTTGAAAATCTGGCTAGAGAGTCATGATTTAAATGGAGGTAGCTACCGGAGCACTGACAACAGTATTGGTGATATAAGACATTTTGCTTTTCTGTGGTTCTTTTAGCATGTGCCATGGCTCTTCTGTTACATGTTTTTCACCTGTATCTTCCTTGAGAGGTTCTACAGCATAGAACCTTCTCCAGTTGAGAACCATTGCCATAGTTCCATAGTTCTGTATTAGCAGTAAAGGAAGATGGTAATATGAATCAATTCAAAATATTTGCTTTTTAACTTTAAAGATTACCATCCATTCCCTCATGAGATCAATCTCTATGTCAAGGTACTAATGAGGAACCCCTACTCTTATAGATCAAGTATTCTCAGTGGTTTTGTCTTACCAAATTTTATTGTGTGATTAAAATGTTTCTATCTGATGGATCCTTTTTTAATTAATTTTATTTAATGGATGTTTTCTTAAAATATTGATTTTAGATGTTATGGACTTCTTGTCGTAATATGGAATGAAATGTTGAAAAACATCTAAAGCATGCACTTTTTAAAAAAATGCAAGAAAGATAAATTTTACATAAAGCTGTCAAATGTAAAAAGATTAATGAAGAATATGGCTAATCATCATCATCATCATTCTATGTTGCATGAAACATTTCTATAGGCACCTCACTTGCAATGGTATTTACAATGAGCCCAGAGTGATATTCATTATGGAACATTTCCTAAAAAAAATGAACAATGATTAATTTTCAAATTATCTTGCTAATTAAAATTTAAAATAAGATGACATGAATTCATTACCATCCAGCACAGGCAGCATCTACTTATTAGGCTGTATAATGCAAGTTAGGGCAATATGACACAATACATACAAATTGGAAATACAAAATGTTTTTATGTTATTGCTACCCCAGACAAGACCATCTGGATAACAACAAAAGAAAAAGGAAGAGGAGGAGGAGGAGGAGGAGGAGGAGGAGAGCGTGGTTGGTAGAAGGAATAGCAGAAGGTGTCAGGCGGAGCTCCCATTCAAAATACCAGAAGAAATAACTTAGACTCTTTAGTTTAGAGAAAAGAGATATCTTTTACTTGAAAGTGAATGGTAGCAACCAAAGAATTCTGAATCTGAGAAATTAGGCGCGCCAATTCACATATACAAAGTTATGCAGTCTGAAGTGCTTCCCACCAGATAGTTCAGATTTGAAACTTCCAAAATTTAGAAGTTGTGAATTATTGATCACTGTGGCGTGCATTCTCAGTCAGTTGATCGTTACGGCCTCGTGCCTCCAGTCCATTGACTGCTACTAATCAGGCATACTTTTGATAACGGGTTTGCAGTTGCGGCAGCGGAGAAAAGGAAAGCCTAAGCGCGAAATAGTAAAATCTCCCTAACTGATAGTCTCTCTCTTT
>BHFT01000080.1:0-20118 GCA_004320025.1 Laticauda laticaudata | reverse complement strand
GATGTAAAGCGCGGCAGCCCTTTTTTATACAAGGCTTTGCCTGCTGCCTTATAGTCAATGACGTTCTTTAGACACTTTGGCCGCCTTTAAGCCGGCTTCCCTGGATTCGGTTCTATGCAACCAATCTGCTTTCGTCCTTTCTGGCCCAATCAGAATGCTGTTCAACTTGGCCCTCTTCCAAGTTTATACAGACACACCCCTCCCCCTTTAGTTAATCCAACGTGATGTGGAGCGTAGTCAGTGCAGGTATGTGTGGGCTTCTTCTAGTTCTATTCTTGACGTGACGGCAGATTCATTTTCGCTGGAGACTTCGAACAAGCTGGTGCTGGTCGGGATCGAGCTGTCTTTCCGGTCGTCATACCTCCATGAACCGCCTGGAAGGGGTGAGTCAGTAGAATTGTATTCTAGCCGCTTGAAGTTGCTCAGGAGTGATCACTGGGGTGGTTTTGCCGCTCCTCTTGGTTTTCCAGCAGGGAAGGTGGTTGGCTGGCCCGCTTCAAAGGACAGATTCCTCTTCACTTGGATTATGGCTGGCTGGGTCTATCATAAACTGTAATGATTCTTTTTGTCACTGGATTTGATTGGTAGTGTTTCAATGAGTGAGCAGATAGTTTATTTTTTAATAGAGTGTCGATTCTTCACCCTGGTTTAATTTCTTTGTATTCCCCCCCCCCCCTTAGTTGTGCACTGTTTTCATTAGTTTGTACTTGTTGAGTTGCCGCCAGTTGTTTGGTGCTCGATGTTCGGGAAACAAAGCATGGTCTAATAGTGCTTCTTTCCACTCTCTTTCCATCGTTTCCACGGTAGGGACAGTAGGACTGGGGGCCTGTTATTTGTGTGAATTTGTGGCTGAGAAGCCAAGAGGTCCCCCGGCTTAAATTTTTGCATAACTAGGTCGCAGATTTCAAATGTTGCTGGTTATCGGCTGGATGAGTTGGGGTTTGTTTCACAGGTTTGTAATTTGGGTAAATCTATGTAAATGGGATCTGAGTTTCCTCCCCATTAATAATTCGTGCTGGGCTCTATGTTACGTTATTTACTACTGGGGTGATATGTTATAGTGTGAGGTAACAAATGGTTATAGCTGTCATGACATCCCCATGGTCATTTTTTCTAGGCTCTCTTTTCGTAAATCTAGACCATTCTCTCGCCTTACCATTTTGCTGCCGGATAGCTGGGCTCCGGGGCGCGTTAGTGCACAGCAGGTGAAGGTCATACCTAAGGAAGCTAAGTGTGACATGTCAAATTGGATATAGCGAACGTTGTGGCCCCATTGTCGGACACTGCTACATCAGGCAAACCATGAGTTGCAAAATATTGTCTTAACTGCTTGGAACAGCGGTTCGGTTGTTGTGGATGACATTACTATACTTCAAAACCAATTTGAGTATGCATCTACGAGACAATCAAAAACTTATGCCCCCTGCAGTAGTATCTGCAAAATCCAATAGGATTTGGAGACAGGGAGCCAGATGGAGGAGATCTACCAGTCTACATAATGCTCTTGCGTGGGAGAAGGGTGTTATTCTCCTGCACTTGTTACATGTACTACCCAGAATAGGTTCAGATGACTACTTGGTCTAAACGCAGGCCACCAGACATAGCTCCTAGCCAGGTCTTTCATTTTTTAACATGCCTGGCTGGCCTTCATGGAGCAATACCCAACACTTCTTTCTGCAGTCTGGAAGGAATTATCACCGATCACACCCATAACATAAACACCCCTTTTGAATTGGACTAGTTTCAGTCTGTCTGGTCCGAAAAGGTTTTACATTTTCAGTTTTTTTGTTTTCTGGCACACCTTTACCTACCCTCTCAAATGCAAAATGCGGGCAGCACTGGTCTTTTGCAGTAGCTCTGGCGACCATCATTGCAGACAATGCAGTTCAGGGCAGGCTCGATTTGTAGTGTGGCAGGTGATCGGAAGCTGGTGTTGCTTCTGTGTTTCGGCAATGGGTTCTGACTTAATGGCGGTCTCTTGATGGTGATTTGTGTTTTGGGTCGAGTTGCAGCAATGTTTACTATGAGTATGCAGCTGAGGAATTCTGACCATACTCGTCATTCGGTGGGATAAAATGTTCCGGTTGTGGGGTTGTACTCCTGCCAAAATTCCTAGTAACGTTATGAGTGGTCAGTTAGCAGGTGGAATTAATGTCCACCCATAGAGGTATTCATGAAAACGTTTAGCTCTAGCGACGCGATTTGGCCAGAGGGGCCTCTCTGTCTAGTTGGGCGTATAGTTGCGTTCCGCCTTTGGAGAGCCGTCTTTCGAGTAAAGGCAATGGGTTCCTCTCTCCCGTCGAGGCAATTGGTGGACTCAGGATTAAGGCACGATGACCCACGAACCAGTAGAGCCATTCACACAGGCTGGGGACCCGTCATGGGGAGGTGTTACTAAACTGAATAAGAAACTCTGCGCGCGGGGTGTCTCGAAGGTTAATAAGTCTTTTATGCTTGGAAAGCTTTTGTTCCTTGTGACCCCCAAGTCCCAATTAGTTTTTTTATCCCCAGTAAACATGCCCAGATGGTTCTGCTATCGTTGCCTTTGTGTGGAGAGGAATAAGGTTATAAAGTTAATTAGACCAAAAATGCCTTGAAGTCCCTGTTTTGTTTCATAAGGTCCCTGGGTGGGTGATTTTTATATGCTTTGAACTTTTTTTCTGTTGGGGCTGGGTATTAACCTTTTAACTAAAAAGCTAAAAATTGAAACGTGATCAAAGTGGACCCTCATTGAAGCACACAGCAAATCATTAGCGGCGGGCCTGCGAACACTGAGCGGGATATCATAGTATATCTAGTCCTGAACCCATCTTCTTCGCAGCAGGAGATCCTTACAGGCAATCATAGCAAATAGCAGGATTACGAAGTCAAGTGTACGCTAACGTGTAGTGTGTTAAATAAGATTCTACCTTAGTTTTAACTAGACAGATTTTTCCTTTATTAACTTCAGGCCAGATTCTCTAAATTTTTTGTCTAGCACTTCTCTTAGTCTTGAGTTCTAATTGGGTTGTGTTTTTTGCTGAAATTAGCCGGCATCAAAGATGGAACGACCCCTTTAATTCCATTTAATTGGCGTTTCATGAGCTATTTGAAAACGCCTGGGCAACGCTTACTCCAAATTGAATTTGTTACATTTGAATGCCTCCTGGTGTGAGTTACTAATTGTCTGATTGTTCCGTCTGTGCCGTTATTGGTCTTACTGGGAAGTTGTTGATAGCTTGGGCCTAATCGAGCTTTGGCAAAAAATTTTCCTTCCCACGTGAGTGCGCTTTTAAGTGCTGCACGCACTGATACCGGTTATGCGCTTTGCTTGCCAAGCGATGCTGTCAGGTAGCTTTGTAGTCTCCGCGAGTTGCGCACAGACCGTCAGGTTTTACTGGTGTTACTATATTGTGTTTCCCCCAGCTAGCTGTGGTCAATCGATTTCGTATGACCCCTTGTGCGATTAAATTTATTTAATTGTTTCATCATTTTGGCTTTTTAGACGCAAAAGGCGTACTTGTCGGCCTTTAGCCTTTCTGGTGCTATCTGTGCTCTAAACTAAAGAAATCTTGGTCCCCCCGAAAGCTGTGGTATCCTGCCTAGAGTGGCCGCAAAGACATCCGAACTTCGTGTATCAGGTTCTCTTCCCAAATCGGTTGTGGCGTATTTGGCTTCACTCCGTGTCATTCCGCATCGCCAATGGATGCGAACACATCTCCGATGCCAGGGACTGGGATGCGTCTCTCGATATGATTGCAGATCAACTTCGGCTGTGCTGTTTTGTAAGTGACTTTGAAGATGTCCTAGACCTACCACAGGGTCCTGGTTTTTCCTTGGTAGTCCCTTTTAGAATTTATTTTGTATTTCTCAAGTTCTTTTACTATGGTTTGGAAACAGCTTGTGGTATTGTGTTCTCTCAAGTGACACGCATTGACAGGAATATCTTAGATAAAGTTCGACCTTTTCCAATTGTTTCTTCTGCTGAAGGGTTCCTTCCAATTTCACCTTATATTTAACCTTTCTATCCGCCGCCTTCTGTTCTCATATTGAGGATGACCTTCCCCACAAGATAGTGACACACGATCTGGTGGGGTTTTTTCTTCAGTTATGTTCCTTTTTGCTGCACTCCATTTTCCTGTCGGCTTGCCCTCGAAGTGTCATGTTCTTAGTGTGGAGACGATTATCTGCGTTCGTGCCTAGGACTGTTGTCTTTGGTATTGATTTCTGCAAACATTGATTCTACGAATGTGTCCCTTTCTTGCAAGCCCCAGAGTCAGCGATGGCATTACAAGGAAATCCTGCCAACTCTAGTGACTATATCGAGGGCATTGGTTCCTCCACTCAAGCAGGGTGCAGCATATCGCCAAATTTCTTATCTCGATTGACCGCTTTGTTTGTATTGGCTCTTCAGATCGGTGGACCTATCATATCCTTCTTTCGTGTTTCTGATGATGTGCCGAAGTTCTGTCGTTGGTGTTGGTAGAGGAGCTTGCTTTCTTTCCCCCTGGTATGTCGTTGCGTCAGTATTGAGCATTCTATCAGCTTCATGGTTTGCCGCTGATTATTTTCGCGGCTCTGCACGCGGTGGCTTCTGCGAATGCGATTCAGCCACCAGTTATGATTAGCTTATTCTAAAATTTTACTTTCGTAAGTTAAGAATCTTTTAGGCCTAAGACAACACGATCTCGCATGGCTTCATCCATATCTGGAATTCGCAGCTCCACCAGATGTTGGGAGGCCACTACGATAATCGTAGCGGATATGGGTCTCATTTTCCCTTTGGTCACTTTTGCGCGTAGATACCTCGTGTCTTTTAATGCGATGATTTGACACCACAGTTCGGCGTGTAGTGAGCCTTTAGCATTTGGTTAACTCAGATCAGGTCAATCTGTTTCACATCTCTGGGCTATCGCCAATGCCTTGCGCTCCATCTTGAACTTGATGGTTATGTGCCCACAGTGAGTGAGTTGATGAGAGTGACATGCCCTTCGATCTTCGCTCTTTGGGGATGTCCCAAATTTCGCTCCATTTCGTTGCTCTCTAAAAAACATCAGGAACCACAACTTCGATGTCATGATTCCTCCATTCAACTTCTTCGTTGGAGGTTTGAAAGGCGATGGGTGAGGCGCGCTATTTTAACCAGCCTCACTTCTAGCATGTTTTCTTGCCGTGTGCTCGGTCTCCCCGCTTCAAGTGGACCGATCCCACCTCACACTACCCACCAGTGTCTTCAACATGGTGTGAAAAACCCACACCCTGCGCACAAATATGAACCCCGACAGGTTCAGTAAACAAGTCTTTATTTCAAACCAGACCCCAGTAACAATGGCTGGCCTAACAGCCGTACGCCCAGCTTATAAAGGGCTTGCCTGCCATCTATATAGCCCCAATGACGTTTCCTTTAAACTTTGATGCCCCTTGAAGCCACTGATGGTTCCCTGATCAAAACGAATCACTTTCGGCTTTTCTGGCTCCAATGTCAGACATGTTCCAATTGGACCTTTCCAAGTTACTACCCAGAACACTTCCTTTTTTTTTATTATAAAAAGAATTTTATAATGTTTAACCAAACAAACCATAACAATACATAACATTAAAAAACCCATCCCATCTGTTTCATTACCTCCAGTTTATATTCCCGTTGCCGACCATAACATTTCTGTGTCAGGGTTGGTCCCATCAGTTTTCATTCATTTATAGTTCCCAGTACAATATACACAATTGATAACCAATTCTATATTATCCCTGCAGAAATATCAATTTCGTACCCAAAGATAGTTATCATCCCTTTCAATCCATTTACTCGGGGATATCCACATACCCTAACACAATTTTACTTCTATAACCAAATCCCCAAATAATTCCGTAAAAATTAGTCAATCCCTAAATAGAAAAAAAACCAACTCCCTCATAAAATGCCTATCACATATATCCTCCTAACTCAAATTATGATTATCATCTAGCCCAATAATCTTCTATAACAAAAGATGCCACCCCCAAATTTCATTAAAACACAAAATTGTTTTAATTTTTCTTTTCCTGCCTCATCGTTATATGTGAATAAATAATTCAAAATTACTCATCTCAGCATATCATGTCTAATCATTTTACATTAATAAATTCTACCTACCTGGGTGAGGAGTATGAGCTAATTTTTACTCATTCTTCCAATTTTTAGCAAATACCAATCCAGCCGCCTTGTTAATACATTTACAATCAAATATTTCAATTCTTTATTATGTATGTCCAGCGTAGAAGGTTCCCCAATAAAAAAGTCTCTTGGTTTCCGACAGTCCAATGTGAGTTTCTATATTGTCTATTTTCCTCACAGAAACATATTGGTCAATTTAGCGTCTAATATTTTTCAGCCTCCTCACAAGTCACCACATGATTAGATAGTATGAACCAGCGCAGCTAAATAATTGTATCTGGGGATGACACCACCATTTCCAATCAATCTGTAGATTTTTAATTTCCTCTGAACATTCCTTGCCTGCCAATAATTTCCTATATGTTAGGATGTGATAAAATGACCACGCCTGTAAAATCTAGTCTCCTGATAGTGATTACCAAGTTTGTATATTAATGCTGATTAAGAAACTTATCTATGTCATTTATAATTTTGAGGACCAAAGTTTTTGAGCCCTTATTTTCTCTAAAATCAATCCCATATCTCACATAAATTTTGTGCTTCCCGCCAAAACAATCGATGTAGTTTCTATTTATCTCTATGGTTCTCTGCCGAAGTGTAATAATATCACCAATAAGGAAGAATAACCATATAATTATTTTTAATCACTTGGCTCAATCAGTACTCAGTCAATATATTAATTTATAATGCAGTTCTGTTTATCAATAGGAATCTTCCAAATTATAAAATCTTCATTTATATCTTGAATGCATTTTGGCATATTATGGAAAAAACAGACTACTACCATCATATAATACCTTGTATAGGTACCATCTAAGTTTTGGTCGATTTAAAGTCACCCTTTTCATACTAGCAATTACCCCATATCATAAACCTGTTGTTTCCTTTTTGTATAAATTCATAGGAATGGTAGAGATAAATTGCTTCACAAATAGTCAGAAATACACCCCAACAACTTGGAATTTTATCCAACTTAACAATTGGTTTATATCTTTTATCTATGCCTAACTAACCACAAAGACTCAACGTACCAATTAAGCATCCTTTAAGTGTTAATGGTCTCTTCCCAATTTATTCCTTCCTTTGGTTTTTAGTGCCCTTTACGTACCATTAAATAGATAGCGCCCATATCCGCAACATGCACGTGTTCTTCACCCCTAACCGTAAATCGATAGAGACTCTGTCCTAATCTTGTCGAACATAATCTATTTTTAGTTCAACATGCTTGTGACAAGTCCCATTTTCTTCTTGACCCCTCTCAAACTTTGCGAGCTTGATAATACAAGATTCCCCCGGAATTATGGCAATGCTCTCTTTATTATAACCTCCTCTAGAAATGCTATCCATTTTTGTAAAAAGCTTGGTAATTTTCTATCCTTCTCCCTCTTTTACCTTGCCATATAAAACCTTAACCGCCTAGATTCTGTATTGTGATCTTCAACAATAAATACTTTTCACAAGGTATCTAATGGTAATTGTTTTGGAAAAGAGAACATTAACAAATTTTCAGGGTCATCAAAAATGATTCCCAAACGTCTTTATATTGTTGAAATATCTACGTTAATCCATATCGACTTTGTCTAATGTGATACCCATTCTACCCTTTCAATCCTCAGTATAATTATCTTTGTTGGTTTGGTTTAGTTTATAATTATTTTCATTTAATGCTGCTACAATTTGCCGTTTGCAAATATGACTATCCCCCAGTTAATAGAACTTCATAACTACCCACCATGATTGAGTAACCTCGATTGAATTTTCTCAAAAATCTGTTCAATTTTCTCTTTGTTTCAATTAACATATTTTTTGTTAAGATCTTTGTTTTATCTTGTTATCTTGCAAGCCAGCCATCTTCACCGTATGTCGGCTATCTTTTCCAATAACTTTTGGAGCCGTTTCTAACGGGTCCTTCCAGATAAAAGCTTAAGTCGTCAGCAAAAAGCTTGTAGTTTAAATTTTTTCTTTTTCTATCTTTTCATTCCTTTGCTATACTTTATCATCCTAATATTTCTATTTAACCCACTTCCAAAGGTCAAATACCGAATAACGAGAAGGGAGCATTAGAGGCAACACCCTTGTGCCCCTTTTTCTAACGATATATTATCAATGTGTAAGATCTATAGTTAAATTCTCCATCACCTATTATCGTTTAACTTGAGATGTGTTGGTATCAAGTTATATATTACCGGCTTCTATTGTCTTATAAATTTATCTCTCTGGCAAAACCACTGTATCCCAAGACCAAGTAAACACTAATAATTTTTCTCTATCCATCAATTTTGTCTCCTCCCTAAAAGCCATTTTTTTATTTTGTGGCTGCCCTATACTTTATAATATATATCAACGAGCCATTTGCTTCTCCCAGGGAAATGAGCCCTCTAATATTAGTATACAAATCCAAGAGTGGATCTCCAACACAATTACTCTCATCATATTGATACCCCTGATATATTTCTGGGTTGTGTCCCTCTTTTGGCAGGAGATCCCATTTTGATCCCTGAAGATAGTAAAATTATTTAGATACATATTCTTACTCCAGTACCTTCTCTCCGCTATGTATTGAAGCAAAGATTTTATAATTATTGCCATCTTCCAATTAAAATAGGTCTAATAATTGCTTTAAGTGTGCCAGCGAGTATCCAGCTCTCACTAATACACTTTCCCTTTGAGTTCTTAGAAGTTCGTTTTTAATAATTAATCATAAGAACCTAGCCGGGTCATAGTTATTGGCGAGTATCCATCTTCCTTATCGTGTTTCTTAACCAATACTATCTATTAGACCAAATTAATTGCTAAAAGACATATGAGAGTGATATAAATGCCCTTAATCTCATGGTGACTCTTAGAAAATGTTTTTAATATGGACAAATTCTGCGCACTCTGTGTACAACCACGCCCCATCTGACCTCTGTTGAGACTTGTGTGTCCAATTATATAGTTAAGGTTCTTTCTTTATACTATGCTTCGGTTTAATTCCTCATTGGTTATATTTTACTTTCTAAACATTTCTTCTAATTCTCGTTTAGTTTGTATCACCTTTTACGTTAATAGTTAACTTCTTAGTAAAATACTGTATTAAATTTTTTTGCTCTCATTAGCTTATCCTTTGTTCTAATATCAACTTGCACCTATTTAAACTATAATCCTTGATAATGAGATTTTTGTTGTGGATCTTACCTCAATTACCACAAATTAAACTTGGCCTTGATTCATCTATAGTTGCTAAATATCTCTCATCATTGATTCACAGTTTTCCTTTTCCTCCTTTATCTATCAGCCGCCTCATAGCAAAAACTAGCGTTGTGTAGTTATTGCATCTCTATCTTCCAAAATTAATTTTCTGTTAAAGATTTCCCGAATTTTCTATGTGCCCCAGTTCTTCCTTTCTTATAAATATCGCAATTTTTTCAGAATATTGTCTTAATTACACATATGCCACACCAGGTTTTCAATTCTTGAATATACTTTTAATTATCTAACATTGCTGTGCATTTTACCCTGTCAATCCTCCTTTTCAAGATCTTTACTCTTTACTGTCAGATATCATCTTCCAAGAAGTCTTGGAGCTCTTAGTCCTTTCTCCTATATCCTTCTTTCTCATTGGTAATAATCAATTGGAATACCAAAGCCTTGCTAGAGCAATTAATGCCCTTTACATTGAATAATCCCAGAGAATTGTGCTATGGAATATCCGTTGCCCCGTTTGTTTTTCGTTCTCACAATGTTCACATTACTGGACTAATTTGCCCTTACCCTGCCTAGTCCAGTTGACTCTTATAAAAATCTTTATCCTTTCTAATAGAGGAAGCTAAGTTTTTATCAACCTCAACATGCTCGTATATCTTTGTTTTGTTTTTCGTACCTCTCTCCATATTTAATTTCTCCACTCAGGAATAATCGGTTCCTGAGCTTCCAAGTATTCCTGAGCGTTTCAATAAAACTTACTTGTTTTATTGGATAGTTGGATAATGTAATTCTGGTGAGAAATCCAATAAATATCTAATCTGTAGCCCATGAAAGAACATGAGTCATCTAATTAGCCGCAAGAAAAAGTATATGTTGTAGCCTTTAACATCTCTTTCTCTCCAATATATTTTAAGGTTTAACTTCAACTATCATTTGAAAAATAGGCTTAAAGCGATCGCAGTCTTTCTATGTTGTTTTATTGTCGTTTGATAATGTAGTCCATATTTGTTGTCCAACACATTTACATAATAATCCCCTCAATCATTAATTATATTTACATATAATTCTCCAGTCTAATTATTTCGCATATGTAGTTTTTTAAATACAACAACTTCTTCCTGAGTTTATCATTATACGTGAGCCGAGATTAAAAATTGCAAATCATGGAGTATATTTCTCAATTATATTCTGTCTATTTGTCCCATACTTCCATCTGAGTATCCTCTCCGTCTTACAAATCCGTATGTTCTAAAGATAAGTCCCCAATTTTGCGTGATATTAAATACCAGATTAGAATAATAAGAACCACTTACCCCTATTATCGTTGTTACCATTGAGATCAGGCAAAAGTAAATATTATTACCCCCTGAACCTTTGGGCTTTGAAGTAACAAACTGCTCCCATTGTTTTTTAATATGAACCTTTCTTGTAGGCAATTACTATATCCAATATTTTTTAATATTTCTGCTAATTTAGAAAAGGTTTATCCACTTCTTTCTTTCAAGTTTAACCAGCTAAAGGTTGAGTCCATTTAAATGTCCCACATTGTAAAAATCCAATTTTTTTATCTTTTCCATGATTTATGCCATATATTTGGATCTAACAGTTCTCGTTGCTCTCTCTTACCCGTTGTTCCCCTTTAACCCTTGTCCCATCTGTCACCTGGGAACCTCTTCTCCTTTTTCAGGTCTGCTGATTTACTTCTCCATATAATAACCTCAATTAATGAGGAACTTCTTTCTATCTCTCTGTCCTTCCTTCTTCAAAAAAATCTGGATGACTCAATCACCATATATATTAAGCCGCGACCGTTCACACTGCAAAACCAACAGCAATGGAAAAAGAGGAATTGGTTTATCAAATGAGAAAGATGGAAAAACACTTGCAACATCCATATCGTCAGCTTAACGTGATTATGATCTGCTTACTCCGTTTTTGAACTCACTGCATCCGTTTTTTTTTCTTTTCCTCTTCTATCCGTCCCAGGCAGTCCGGTCTAATTTGGACATTTCATCCGCCTCAAAAAGTTAGTTTGAGCTGCTCAAATACTTTATGGAACACGAAAAGTGGGAGTGAGCGAAAAATGTAGTCCAACGCATCTGTTCCTGCATCCGCTAGGCAAGCGAGGGGACGATTCCGGCGTTACTGCATCCGTGTCCATCCAGTTGAAACGCCTTGTACTGCTACCAAGATGCCAGCCGAGAGGACAAATCCGCCTGGCAAGGCATACTGCATACAACTACGCATCACACTCCAACAGAAAGCAGACAGGGAGAACCACAGGAAGTAGGGGACAGGCGGGAATCTAGAGCGTGGGAATGGACACGCAGCAGTTAATCAGGCTTAGCAACGGACGGGAAGAAAGGATGAAAAGTAGGAGTAAGCACTATCGTCTAGTACCAAAGCATTGACAACAAGAAAAAACGGAGTTGCGCAAAGGGGGACCTCATCTAGCAACTAGATCATACGAACGGATGTTCTAGAGGATGCCTCGATAGAGGCAGCAAAAAGGACACGATAGAAAATATAGGGAAACCTGAATATCCTGCCTATAAAAAGGGCGTGAGCACTCGACCATGTGATCTTCACATTTGCGAGTAGCCAGTCATTACGCACATGCTTGTGCAGACTCATCCTCAGGGCCTAGCCTCATCGAATAGCACTTTCGCTCTTCCTCCACAGGCATCCAGAGTCATTGTCCAGGACTTGTGAATCGTTAACGACGTAGTTCCTTTTTGGAGCCAACCATCGTTCTGCACACAGTGCGAAAGCCACTTTACAGGTCTTCTGGTAGAACTCTACTACGGAGAAAGAAAAACCGAAGGGTGCGCCAAGAAGACGAAGTACATGATCTCGGCTCCACCGTCAACCACAATGAGGATCAGAGAGAATAGAATCAGAGTACGGACCTTGATACAACATAGCTCGGTAAATGGTGGAGCGACTCTTATGAGGACACCGAGACGGACCCGTCAAGTGCATCCCAGAACCTTTCATTGAGTGATGCCCCAGCCACTCGCTCTTAGATTGAAAGTTGGAACTAAGCTAGCTCGGCTGAACACACCTAGGTCTGACCAAAGCTTCGCAATCGAGCAAGAAGCACCAGATACTCCTGCCGAAGAAGAACATCAAGACCTGCGAAACCTCTGCTCAACACACGTGTCGGTGGCCACAAATGACTAACTTGCGCCAACCTGGCCTACAAATCAGGGTGACCACCTAATACAGGAGCAATGCATAGTACGGCATGCGTGGTTAACTCATCACAACACACATACAAACATGTGCAACTGTGGTCAGAGAAATAGATGGAATGTCAACAAGAGACACTGAATTGAAGAAATACAAAATAAGAAGGGAGCTCCTCCAGCTGCCTCTCCACTGAAGAAGGATGCGAAGAAAAGACTATGCAGAAAAGCTGACGAAGTGGTAATCAGAGGTGGAACTTGTCACGAACCCACACCAAGTAATAAAGGCAACGCCACAAGATTGGAAGCACGTGAGCCTGCAAAGACGCACCAGCCAAGTTCAGGGGTCAAACTTCATAATATTTCTAACGTCCAAAAGGTTGCCTATTTTTAGCATCGTTCCTCCCCAATAAGCCCGTTCCAATAGCTGACCATGAACAAGTTCATGTTACATCGATCAACTTCAGGCACCGAGACTGCATCTTCGAGAGAATCGCCCACAGGATAAATAACAAACACACAAGTACACTCTTTCAAGCAGGGGCTGGAATTGCAAACCTCGATAACACCAAGGTGGTCGCTATCCCTAGATACAAGTACACCCTCTCCTCAAGGTCAACACGCAAGATAGTAGCTCCTACTTGCGATCGCTGGGGGATAGACACACTTCTCCCTCACAGTAATGCATCTTAAACCTTCGATTGAAAGCATCGCAACACCTCAGTAGGATTGCCATCCTGCACTCACAGTTGACTAGAGAAGGGAGAGTAACTTCAAACTACAGGCTGTCAGGGGACGAAGACGTGATCGTATGATGTGGTGATGAGAACACCTTTGGCATCCTGGCCAAACAGAGCTTCCAGGTTAATTCATTCTAACCACAACATGACGGAAAGCATCGCCCAGAGAAACAGTGATGATGAACCAAGTCGAAATCGTTGAGAACCTTGCTAGACATCGCTGCCAGCACTCTAATCAATAAGCGACAACACGCACTACTCAAGTGTTGCAGAACAACAATCTGTCGACTCTATAACCAACATACAGGCAATGCTGGGAGACCCATGGGAGCTCTTGGGGCAAAAATGGATGGCAAAGGACAAGCAAAAAAACCTGCAATCGACCCTCGAAAGAAATGTGCAAGGCCCCGCAGGCACAGAGCCTCACTTGTGAAAGAAGAAGAAGGCAGCGCCATACGGCTCCTGTGATAACGACTGGTGCACAACTCCCCAGCAGGAGCAAGTGGTAGTAAGGCCAAAGACAGATGGTAGATGCTTAAAATGGATGCTTCCTTCAGCCTGTCTCATTCACACGAGAATAGCAGATTGGGACCTGAATAGTGTTGTGGTGGCACTAACAAGATCACTAAGTGGCATTTAAATAAAGAGTAATCTGTTGTTTATGTTGTTACATGTGTGATGAATGAATGCGTTACCCATTGTTATTGAAAGAATGAAGGGCCATACAGGTGTGTGGACAACCTTGGAGGCAGTGTGGACCCAGTGCACAGTCCAACAAACAATAGCTTGCACTGGAGTTTATCTATCTCCACACAGCTACTCAGACCCATCCACAAAAGCGTATCTTTAAGCCCATCCCACAGATATTCCTAACTTCAATCCCACGAGGTATCCCTGCCACCCATAACAACAAACCCAGAACTAAGTTCACCATCCCAAAGGTATCCCCTGCTCCAGATCCCACGTTGCCAGTTCATACAATGTAAACCCATACCCACAAGCTATGCAAAGTCTTAGAATCCCAATTTCTACTAAAGTATAATCCACAACCAATGACAATTTATAAATAATTTAATAAAACTAACATATTGAAGGACCTAGCGTTAATGTGTAATGCAAAAAGATAATCTGACTTTAAAACAGAGATGTAAAAAAAAAAATGACCAAAGTCAAGTGGTCCAAATAAAGTCTACGCATGAGCCACCCAGTCTGGCTGGCACTCTTATGCGATCATCTCAGGAAGTGCTGCCCAGTTACAGGTAGGTGTAAGCAAGACGTCCAGGTAGCAGTGAGACCTCTCGGTGGCTGCATCTGCTGGATATATCTATGGGAAGTGTTTGCGTCTGAGGAGGCGACCCACTGGGGTTGGGCCTGGCCCCGAGAGGACAAACAGGTGACAGTGTGTTAGGAAAGCTCTGGAAGAAGCGGCGATCAGACCCCAAGTTGATTTTTTGCAAGGAGCTCCTATCCTCCTATATGCCATGAGTGTCAAAGTCCTGCGCAATAACCGTACAACAAGGATGTACCCTGGCAGAGGTGGCAGGGACTTGGCTGTGGGAGGAGGAAGGAGCTAGTGTAGTGGGGCTGTCTGGTCTGCAGCTGTGTGAGGACTAGTGTGTAGAGTGGCCTCAATTAGAGATAACCGTTCCGTTACTGTTGCTTGTTTGAAATAAAGACTTGTTTACTGGAACCCGGTCTACCACGCGTTTTTCCGGATGGTACAAGAAGGATCAAAATACTTTCTAGAAACAGAAGATTTTAGAATACAGCCTGCAAAATACATGTAGAATGGGCCAATATATTTGAATGGTTAGTTCTATCCCCAATTCATTGTGTAATTTAAGTGACAGGCTTTGATTTATTCAAAGTTCTATTTTGAATGACATTCAGTGTAACTTTTTAACTTTCTAGATATGAGATGTTACGGTACTTCCTGTGTAACTCTATAACTTTTAAGAGATAAATCATTGACTATAGCAACTAGAAAATACCACCAAACTAACATTGGAATAATTTACATTTCAAGAAGGACATAAAATTAACTAAAGCAAGAAAGTATTGAGATTTTCCCATTTTCTTGTTTTATAATTTGCATTTTTCCTTTAATTTGTAAAACCTCAGTATTTTTTTGTATATCCAGTAAAGCATCTTTTTCCAAACCATTCTCCTGTCATTAGTAATTCCACTTTTGGTACTTTCTCTATCTTATCAGATAAAATTTGTTCTATATCTGTCATTCTTGCCTTAACATCTTTTGGATTATCCATAAAACAATGCATAATTTCTGATACCAGTAGTATGTTTGCATGTATGTATTTCTTAAATGCTCATTTCCCATGGAGATTTTATTGTTGTCACTAATTTCTGGGCATTCTTCAAAGATGCCACTTGTGTGAAAGCAATAAAATATTGGACGAAAATACATACATGGTTGGAAAAATGAGTAAGCAACACATAGACTTTTGAAACCAGAAATATTTTTGTTGGGTATATTGCCAGAATGATGTGACAAAGGGACTGTATGTTTAATTTTGCATGTATTGACTGCTGCAAGGATTGTATTTGCACAATGAGAACACCCCATCAGATGAGGATGTAATTCAGAAAATACTAGATTGTGCAGAGATGGATAGATTGACATTAAAAATAAAAGATAAAGAAGACAAAGAATATTATTTAACATAGAACAGATTTTGAGTGGCTAGAGATAACAGGTAAAAATTAGGCAAAGAAAGATTATTGTTATGTAAGAATTAAATACAAAGAAGGTTGACAATTAGAAATATGTTGATATAATTAATAGAATTAAAAATTAGCTAATACAAGAAACACAGTGAACATTATTTTGTAACACTATCATCATTGTTACTGGTATATATGTTGATATTTCTGTTTGTTTTTTCTTTTTCTTTTTTGTAAATGATATGCCCTGACAATACACTGTATTAAAAATGTTTATGAATAAAAATAAAACATATATTCAAAGATGCTATTTCATGTTTCTGATTTTATAACATGCTGTGTCATTTTTTAAAGTTGCAGTATTAACTGACATCAAAATCAGGCTTTTGTTGTTATTCTGGTTAGAATCTTTAGTCCTTTCCAGTGTTCAGTTACTAAAATAATAAAGTAGCTTATCTTTGTGGTGGCTTACAACAGCCAGGAAAGCCAGAATAAATATGTTTTCCATGAAAAAGTACATAACTATTACAGATAATTCCAAAATCTTATAGTCGAACTCGATATTCATGATAGAATGCACGGGGGAACTTGAGGAAAGGGGAGAAGAAATGCTGCTTAGGAAACAATTGGACAAGAGGAGTAGGAGGCCGAGGTCTCTTAATAGTCAGAGAAAGAAAGGAAGAACCCACTCTGATGGAACAAGCAGTTGAAGGTGGAGAGCAGGAAGTTTGTACTTTCAGATTTGCAAAATTCTATTAATGTAGCCTTACAATAGCTTACATTTAGGTCATCTTCCTATCTGATTTACCCAGGAAGGTTGACATCAATCTTGCAAGTCACTTGATTGATGTCAACAGTTCCTTGGTTTTTGCCACTGTCATTGGCTCTGCTTTCCCGAAGATGTGTTCAATTCATCATATATCCATCAGAAATTCCACAAAAATTACTTCTGAGGATCATCTGAGGTCCCTGCAAAATAGAATTGTCTTTCCATAGACCAGGCGTGGGCAATTAATTTGGGGATTTGGAGCTATATGAGAAACTAGGATTGTTGTGGAGGACTAAACCAATAGGCTGAATTTAATTCTACTGCTGGTATCTACATTTTGAGGGAGGAGGAAGTGCAGAGCCTAGCCTCACCTCACCTCATCCCCCTTGTCATGCCCTTGTTGGAATCTGATTCCAAGGGAGAGATGGAACAGCTGACTAGGAGTGGGAGTATGGGTCTGGTGGCCGTGGAGGAAACTGGAGAAGGGCACAGTCTGGCTGGGCATTCAGAGCAAGACCCAGGCCCACCCCCTCTTCATCCTAGGGCACGCAGGGAGGAACAGATAAGGGAGCAATGTGAGTTGTGTAGTTTATGGGGGAGGAAGGGACCCTGATCTACTTCATTGGCTGCAGCTGGGAAAACTGTTTAAAAAGGCAACTATGCACAACAAAGTTGCTGGAAGCAAAGCATGAATTATTTTGGTTTGTCAAGTCTTATCTGAGTTCTAGCATCCTCACAACTGTGTGTGTTTTGTTATCTTTTGAAGTCTTCAATTCCTTATCCTGCCCTATCTCCATCGCTGCAGCGGTGGTTTGTGTTGGTTTTTATTTATAATTTATATGTACTTTGGGTTCTTCCCAAAGAAGGGAATTTTTGAAGAGAATTTCTTACCTTTAAAAACTGTTCTTGGGAGCATTTTTTCTCCAGCCAATGACAACTGGACATTGAGGACCAAGTTGGAAGTATTAAAGGGACTTTACCTATTTTTGTGACTTTGTTGCTTTTGTGCCATGCCCTGAGTCACACCCCTAGACAAATGACTGTATAGCCTATGCTTGAACACATTCAATTAAGCCACTTTGGGAAACTGGTTCCACTGATAGACTACTCTTACTGTCCAAAAAACATTAAATTAGAAACAGTCCTGTAACTTAAATTTGTTGCTCCATGTTCTGCAGTTTGGAGTAGAAAACAGGCCTTAAGCTTTTTCTGTTGACAATGTTTCAGGCATGTACAAAGTACAATCATGTCTACTCTAAGTCACATTTTTCTCAAGGGTAAAAATATCCTTATATATCTAGCTACCAGCAAAACTAAATATGAAGCCCAGAAATCCACACCCTAGCTGAGTTGGGTTATATATAAATACAGAATAAAGTGGGGTCATTGCTTATTGTAATCTGGATATTGGACTTCCACTGATGCAAACTAAAATTGCATTTGCTTTTTCTGTAGCCTCATCATACTGCTGACTCAAATGCAATTCCACAATATTTTTCATAAATACTGTCATATAACCAAATATCCTATATTAGTTTTTTGTTTTCTTAGTGAAAACCTCTGCATTTTTTTGTATTAAATTTCATTCTATTACTTTCAGTTCATATCTTTATGCCATCAAAATCATTTTAAATTTTATTTTGGTCTTCAAGAGTATTAATCATCCTACTTAATTTTATTTCACTTCTACATTTGATAAACATTCATTCCTCATTTCATTCAATTCATAAATGAAAATAGTGACCAATCCTTGGGACACCTGTTTCAATACCTCTCTTTAATATTAGAAGAATTATTGTTGATTGTCTTTGAGTATTATTCTAAGCTAGGTGAGTCATATTACCTGTTTATATTATTTGTATTGTTTGTATTATTGTAATTATTGTTATCAGTAGAAAGAAGGAAGGGAGGAAGGAAGGAAGGAAGGAAGGAAAGAAAGAAAAAAGAATGAATGAAAGAAAGAACGAAAGAAAGAAAGAAAAAGAAAGAATACATTTTGCAAGATTTGTTTTAGGCACCTACATGCTGACTTCTACTAAGTATTAAACTGTTTTCTTTTAAATGATATTTTTATAATATAATCAATGAGCTTCCCAGGTATAGCTTCAGACTGACTGATCTATAATTTTTGGATCTTCCCTTTTTTCTTTTCTGAGGATGGATACATTGTTCTCCTCCATTCATGTGGCACTTTGCCGATTCTCTAGGAATCATCTAAGAAAATACATAAAGCCATACATCAATTAATTACATCAATATCTTAGATGCAGTTCATCTGTTCTTGAAAACTGAAATTTCTTCAGAGAAAATAGTATTCCCTGATTTTGTTTTTTCAGCCTCATCCTTCATCCTAATTTTCATACTTTCCTGATGGAACTTCTTTTGCTGTTGTTATTAGAGTAGACTGAGCCAAGAGGGGAGTTGAGTAGCTCTACTTCTTCTGTTACCTGTTATTATTTTTATCAAGCAGCTGTTACATGAATTCTTTTATTTCCCTTTTCTTTTGCGCTCAACTAAAAAAGTCCTTTTTGTCATTGCTCTCACTTTATTCCAAATGTTTGCTTTCCTGATACAAACTATGGTGTTATTAAAAATATGTACGTTCTGAAGTTAAATTGCAACTCCCCCTCCCCTTTACTTCAGGGTTTATTCAACAAAAGCTTCATAAAGCTGGTTACAGGAAACAGTTCCCTTATATGTTAAAACTTATGCATTAGGAGGAATCTAGCTAGCTTTTCTATTTGGGAAAAAAAACCTTCAGTTTGAAGAATGCCAGGTGCTTTCTACAACCTTTCCCATGACCCTGTCTCAATAGTTCTGAGGAATAAAAATGACACTAAAAAGGGCCCAAGAGTTAATTTTGCAAAGTAAGATTGTGCAGACATCAACCTTCAACTCTTCCATTTGAACATTGATTGCTGGATCCTGGTAAATGTTGACAGATGTAGCAAAAAGGGTATCCACCCAAGATAATGTAGTTAGGACCATGAATTCTTCCTGGGCCATTCCATTGTTAGTCAGAGCTTGAGGCATATGCTTTTCAGTAACTAATTTCTCTTCCTTGGAACTTCTGTTGTTGATTAAAAAGAATCTGGAAAATCTTTTCAGAATCATCAATTTTGGGCAACATTTTTTTCAGCCCAGGATAAAAGTTATTAACCAGCACAGTTACCTGAATCTGTCTTCCTTCCTTCCTTCCTTCCTTCTTTCCTTCCTTCCTTCCTTCCTTCCTTCCTTCCTTCCTTCCTTCCTTCCTTCCTTCCCATTGTTCCCAAAGAGAATGCTACATTGAATAAATTTCTGTCTTGCTTTGGCTGGTGCCTCCAAAAGTCTGCCTTTATTGTGGTGTAGAAAGGGAACATCAGGCCAGCCATGGAACAGGCTTGCATAGGAAAAGAAATCTAATAAACACGCCCCTAG
>BHFT01000079.1:0-19907 GCA_004320025.1 Laticauda laticaudata | reverse complement strand
TCGGCCTATGTGACAGGCCCTTTAGCAACTGGAACTTTGGTTGTCATCGTAATCATTAGTTGAATATTATCTCTATTCAAACTCCAAAACGAATACAAATGAAGAATGAAAATAATATTGCATAATGAAACACTGAGAAAAATAATTTATTTTAACAATGTAACTAAAACACGTGTGCGTCATGTTGCCATCACATGATGTCTTTCCCTTCATGGAACTGGGGTGGGGGTGGCCTGCGGGTGACACATCCGGCCCACAAGCCTCCAATTTGACCCTCCTGAATTAAAAGGGTCTTCACACTTTCCTAAGAATGTCTGCATCTCCACAATGAAAATACATTTTACCATTTGGGAAACTTCGATCCCAAAAATAGATCATCAATAACCCAGAGTTTTTTGGAAAGGGGTGCCAAATCCACTTCATTCAGTATTGAGGCCCATACTTTTTAAAAAGAGTGCAAGACAGAGCAGGTTTGAAGGATGGCAACAAAAAACGCAGCATCTTCCCTACCACATATGATCTATTGCTCCTTTTCCAGGGCAGATACACATAGCACCTGGACTGTAGCAGTATGTCATTTTTATTTTCTAAGAAAGCTCATGGGATCTTTTTCAGCCCTGGAGGTATTCTTGGAAATAAAGTTAAGTCTGGGGATTGGTAGTTTTGCTTTATAACATTCTGCTTTTTCATTTTTTAAATTAAAATAATTCTTTAATGTAAAAAAACCAGGTGGGACAGAGAGTCTGGTAGATGCCAAAACAAAATCTCCATCCTCAGTCTACCGGGAACCTCCCCCTTTTCCTAAGAGGTCCTTCAAGGGGATGTGCATAAGTGCACCAGTGTGCCTACTGTCCCTATCTTACTGTCCCTATTTATCTTTATTTATTCCCTTTGTTCTTGTTTATGTTCACACTTATACTTGTTGTCTTGCACATCTTTAATAAATAAATGGATAAAAGAATAAATAAATAAATGAAGCAAACCTTTGGAAGGCAAAAAAAAAAAAAAAAGTTCAGCTTATGCCCCCTCTCCCCACCCTCCTTTTCTCATTAGGAGCCAAGTGAGGCCTGGAAACTCCAGGCTGTTAGAACCACTCCTTCACTGAGATTCTGTCAACCCAGGCCTTTATAAGGACAGGCACTGATGGACTTGATCCTAGTTAAGAGAAATTGGCTTCCAAGGTACAAGAGCCTCTGTCAGGCAACCTCTCGCTCAGAAATGTGCAAGCCAGCAATCTGAACACCACCCAGCTAGCTCGCCAGCCACCCTCTGGACCTGTTGCCTTGACTCCCTCGCTCCCGAATCGGAAGATTTCAAAAGGCAGTCGTTTGAATTAGCCTGGAGGAGGCAGCTCTTTCAACTCGATCCAAAAACGAGCTGGGATGAGCCGAGCTAGTCACGCAGCTGTCAGTCACTCTGAAGGAATGCAGACAGGGCTGCCCTGTGGTTAGAGTTGGCTCCACCCCAGAGACAGGGGCAGGCGCCCAGGTACCAACAACGCACACGCTGTGGGGACTTGGCCGGAGTTCCCGACGCCTGCATTCAGCGAGTTAACTCTTCCCTATCTGCGGAGATCTCTCGCTTTTTTCTTTTCTTCCTTCTTTCTTTCTTCCCTTCGAATAAACGCTCTACAACCGCGCGCGTTGTGAACATTTCTAAACCTGGCTGTGTAAGGCGGCACGAAGGCGCCTTAATGTTGGAAGGTGGTTGGAAGGAGAATTGTTTGTTGGCCGGAAGGAGGCGCTCTCTATTCGACGCCAAATCGGTTCTATAGTACTTTCAAAATAGCCAAGGCTAACTTTAAAGACTGCTGAAACTTCAGCTTTCAGCTGCTCCAAATCTGTCTGGTCAATACTAGGGGATGCTGGGAAGTGTAGTTCAGTAAATAACTATACAGCGTCGCAACCAACATTATGAGAAATCTTGGTTAAACCATAACTCGCTTAAGTGGTAAAAGATCTCGCAGATGGTTTTGTCAACAAAAACAGGAATTAAACCTCTTAGTTATGTTTTTTGGGTGACTTATTTCTATGTTCACAATCAGTTTTTTACTTGGGTTATAATTAACTGCATTGTGTAAACTCAGAAAACTTAACTCTGATAACTAAGTTAAACAGGCTGTTAGATCATAAATCTTTCTCAGATTTTCTTAGTCACTCGTGCCTTGATCGAGTCTGATTAGCTATAAATAGTTACCCTTTTACAGCTTCCTTAGTGCTTGACTATTAAATCAGCTTTGGCAAGGGAGAAGAGTAATTATCTTTTATGTGAAAGGTTTAGCAACTGCCCTGTACTAAATGTTTACCAAATTAGAACCTCTTCCTACTAATATAACATGAATAATAATTGAACATATATCTTGCCTCATTTATTCTAAGGTGTTAGTTTGTGATTTGTATTCCATGTTAAAACATAGTGCTTAAGTGGCTCATTCAGAAATAACTCCCATCAATGCCCATTATGACTATCATTACAGTCTTCAGTATGCAAAATATTTTTTCTCCACTTTCTCCATCTCCTCCTCTTCTTGGGTTTAAGCTGTTGCCTTGACTTTTTTTTAACCTCACTATGGATGCCAACTGTACATTGTACAACAGGGTGATGATCTCTGTGCTCAACCACAGGCAATGTTAATAACAGTTTATTGGATAAACTACATTTAGCTGTAAGGGTGCCATTGCCAGGTAATTCCAAGGGCAGGTGAGGATGATGGACTTTGATGAATCTATCATTCTGAGTTTCTGCATCCAAATCTAATGATTTTGGATTTGCATGGCTGCCTGTAACTCTGTCTGGCATTGTAACATGAATAACTAGAACAGAAAATCACAAATCATTTTAAAAAGGAGCAACACTTTGCTAGATAACAGTGTAATGTGAAAACCTTTATAAAAGAAAGAGTGCAACTAAGTTGCTCTAAGAATTCCTTCATTTGTGGGTAAATAATGGCCACCCTCTACAGTATATAAGCTGTGCATTATCCAAAGCAGTGTAATACATACACAAATTTAAAAGAAAATGTAAGGAGTATTTTTATTGGAAGTCTAGGAGCCTTCTAAACTATGAAGAGCCTTGTACACTACTTTATAATCCCCCCCCCCCGCTGGTTTGACATCAANATAACCCCCCCCCCCCGCTGGTTTGACATCAAGGGCAGGAAAGATAAACTGCCTATTAAACTTTCTCTCCTCTTTCTAAAGCTGTGTATGAGGAAAAAGTACTTTGTGTACACTCAGATGAACTCTTTGTTAATACTTTAAAATCTAGGGCTGTGCCCCTGATCTGGCTTCAAATTAGATAACTACACTCTTCACAAGTCACAGCATTTTTACAAAAGTTTTTAAAAGGATTTTAAATGGTGGGAATTCTTTCCCACTTCCAGCTCCTTTTAATGTTATCTCCCCCAAAAGTTGAAAAAAGTTTTTTTCTAATCTCAAGTGGGGTTAAGAGAAGCAATTATCAAATGGCAGAGAAAATTATATTTGGAAATGCATGGCAGATTTAAAATATATTGCTTTATATAATAGTTAAGGTTGTTCTGCTTCAGAGGCAAAGAAGGAATAGTGTAGAACAGGGGTGTCAAACTTGATTTCATTGAGGGCCACATCAGGGTTGTGTTTGACTACAGGTGGGCCAAATGGGCATGACTGGGGTGGGCATAGCCAACTCGACATCCTGAAGACTGCACATGGCCTTCCTGAGCTCCATTTTCAGATGTGATGGCCTCCTGAAGCCCTCTGCCAGTGAAAATGGAGTTTGGGAGGGCCGCATGCAGTCCTCCCGAGCTCCATTTTTGCTGGCACAGGCACTGTAGGCCAGTCTTTCGCTGTTTCTCGGATAGCTCTGTGGGTCAGATCTAAGCACTCCGCAGGCCAGATCTGGCCTGTGGGCCTTGAGTTTGACACCTCTGTGTAAGATTTTTTTTTTTTACTGTGGTGGTTTTTAAATCAAAATTAGGCAGCCTATCTAAAGGTAGGCAGCCTATGGCTGTACCCTGCATGCAGCCTCCAGTCCAGATGTTGATGTCTTATTTGAGAACAGGCAGTAGGCTAAGCCTCTGCTGGCTTAGCACACCTCTTTTGCCATTCTCCAAAGCAAAGGAAGCCCTCTGTTTCAGCTTGCAGCAACACCACCATAATTTTGGTTCTGCCCTGTGACCCTTGGAGGCAATAGATAAATAAATAAATTGCAAGTATCACCCTGGGAAGAAGAAAAATTCTTTACCCACTAAGGGACAGAAGAAGTATTTAATACGGCAGAGTATTAGCAGATAATCTTGGAGCAGATAATGGAAAACATTTATATTTTGACTAAAAGTATTACAATGGGGAGGGGTGATATTTGCTTAGTTTGTAAAGCAGTAGTTTATTTTATTTTATCCAAACTTAGCAATTTTAAGAATTATGGACTTCAACTCCTAGAGTTCTCCTAGCCAGATTGAGGAGTTCTGGGAGTTAAAAATCCATAGTTCTTAAAGTTGCCAAGTTTGAAAAATACTGAGGTAAAGCATCTCACATGCTAGGCTATACTAAAAAAACCTGCTTGGCTTTGTAAGAGACACATCAGGTTTCATCAAGTTAAGTAAGTGCTGAATGAGTAGTCAGGATGTTACCTTTCTCTCAAAGGCAAGAAACAAGCAGAGCAGGCCTAACTGCTGAACACCTCGGAAACAGGAAAACATCTCCTTAAAAATCAAAAGAAAAGGAGGAGAGGATAGGGCTACTTGGTGGTGACACCCAGATTGAAACACTGACCTGGTATCAATTACAGGGCCAAGTGGTTGTATTATATTGAACTCTTGGCACCCAGAATTTGTAGAAAGACTAGTCTGAGTTGCAAAATAATATGTTAAATTCCCACTGGTGGTTTTATTGTTCTTTTTTATACTGTAATGTTTCAGAGAGCCATATTTCATATCAGAATAATTTTGCATTCATTTGTTCTAGAGTAACATAAACTAGACTGCTTGAAAGTTGTCAGGGATCAGTAGGATATGTTTAAAAAAGTCAAAGTGATAGTCACAACAGCATGATTCAATGATTACATATGGTTATGTTAAAAAAAAAAGCTGTCAGGTCAACAATGTAGATCAAGAAACCAGTGCCATATAGATCGTGACTATTTTTATTTTAACTGCTATAGCAGTAGTTCTCAACTTCATTACCTTGAAGTCTACATCTCTCCAAACTGCCAAGGTTGAGAAACACTCACTAGAGGAACAAAATCTTGTAAATCTGAATGTGCTTCTCCTTCATTTTAATTTTCTGTAATCTACTGAGAGACTGTATGAAATATTTTTGACATTATTTCTTTAGCCTGGGCATTAGCCTCTCTTCCTTGATAGCAGCTCTCCCTTCTATCCTTCAAGGCCATTCCTTCTACTCGCTAAACAGGCAGAGGTTTAAACTTACTATTGAAAGGGCCATTTTGGGATATTTTATCATACCCACAATCACTTCTGATTTGTGAAATTTTAGGGCAGCTTTCAGGGCATGGGAGACAGAATGTGACACAATTACAGGTAGTCCTCAAGCTATTTTGATTCTGCTCTCTGCTTTCCAATTTTTAGAAGCGTTCTGCCAGTATTCAGTTCAAGCCTTTGATAAGAGTCATCTTCTGTCCTTTTCCTGACAACAAATTGCTTGAGAGAAAGAAAAAGAGTGTCAAAAGAAGAAAAGATCTGGCTTAAAATTTGTGGCTGTATTTGGAGAGCATTTTAAACTTGGTTACTTTTAATCATGGTGGGTTTTGGATGGGTGGTCTTAGCTTGATGAGTGAGCTTGGTCCTTTTGTTAATTTAAAATTCAATATGTTATACAAATCCAGATAAATGACTCAACTTACTAACCAAATGCATTGTATGAATACATCCTTTGACAGAATAGCAGGGTGTAAGAAAAAAGGAAAAGAGAAATGTAGAATAAAATGGATAATTTTACCTGATTTTAGACTTGATTCATTTTGGCCCTGCCTACCACCAAGAAGCTGATAGGAAGATCATTGATGCTTTTGAATGTTAGTGTGGGAGAAGATTCCTGAGATTCCTGAGATTCCTATGGCTAGACAAGAAAATAAATGAATCCTCATTCAAATCAATCCAGAATTTTCAACCAGAGCACAAATGACTAGACTCAAATTAACCTAATTTGACACATTATACAGAGACTAACCCTCTGGAAATGGTGCTAATGCTGGGAAATTTGGAAGGGAAAAGAAGAGATGACTAGCAGCCAGGTGGATGGGTTCAACACTGGCAAATGATACACCATTAGAAGACTTGAAACCAGGGAAAGGACATGGAGAAAATCTATGTGATCTAAGAATTTACAATAATGACATATAATCAGCCAATGAATCAATCAGTCAATAAAAAAGTGCAGTCTTCAACAAAAGAAATTTTGTTGCTATTTTAAAACTTACTTTAAAAATAAGTCAGCTACTATTTTTAAACTGGTCTTTGCTATTTGCTTATGTTATCCTATAAAGGATAAAAAGTATATTTGGATCTAGACTTGCTGTCTAGATAAACCAATTGAAATAAGAGAATGAAGTTAATCAGTTATAAATAATACATTTAAATCCAATTCAGTCCCATAAAACAGAAATCTGAATGTTTCAAAAGCCAGTTCAGAACCCATATTAGCTGAAGCAGGTAACATAAGCAAATAGCAAAGACCAGTTTAAAAATAGCAGCCATTTATTTTATTATTTTTTAAAGACAGGTGTCCTGATGAAAAACAGCTCACAGAAACAGGTTTTCCAGGTCCTTTAAAGAGGCAATATTGCACCAAATGCATATCTCTTGAAAGGGAATTCTGTAGATACAGAACATACCTAAATAAAGAAATAAAGCTCTATGCCAATTTCTCCCTCTACCCCAAATTAATGTCATTTTCTCTTCTTTTTTCTATCATAGTTTCTAATCACTTTGGGTTGCTTGACATCAGTTGTTTGTTAGCAATTTTACAGCATGGGTTTGACTAATTGTTCACCCCTGCTGTAGCTGGTTCTTCTTCTTCTTCTTTAATTGTCCATGATGCCCAGTTGTTCCTGTATTTTATGTGTTTCTAAGGAACCTGAAATGTTTAAATCATGCGTAAAAATAGAGAATATAGCTAAGTTGATATATGATCTCTAGCCTGCATACTTCTGCTGAGATTGTACTTACAGTGTCTTGAGAGATCTCTCATTCAGTCTTTTCTTAATATAATATTGCATAAGTTTATATTTAGAATAGTCATAACAAAAATATAGAATTATATTTAGAAAGAGATTATGAAAATACATAGCACGTGGAACCAGCTTCCATAAGGCAGATTACTTCTTTGCTTACTTTGGTTTTTGGGATGGGTGATGTACCTATATGAGGTATTTGAAGGTTGCTTGCAGCATTCCCACCTCAAGAAATGGGTCTGCATTTCTCCAATTAATCTGTTAGTGCCATTCCATATGGGGGAGGGGAGAAGGAAGGAAATAATACAATATCCCTAAAAAAAGGATTGGAAATGAAATATCAGTATTGTAAAGTATGTGGTCACTTATTTAAGCCAGTATGGAGATTCCAAAAGATGTCTCTCTCTCTCTCATTTGGAAAGCATCTTAGTTAGCCAGCAAGCTTGGGAAGAGGTATAGGCAGGGGTGGGCTGTTGAGGGTTCACAAGGGTTCAGGAGAGCCCTAGCTAAGATTCTGTACAGTTTAGAGAATGCCCAAATCCCGCTTTTGGCTGAAACGTCCTGGTGCAGGAGGCCTACTAGGCACTATGGTGCAGGAGGCCTACTAGGCCACACCTACCATGGCCACACCCACCCAGCAATTGGGCAGAGAACCCTTTGCTAAAGCCCCTGTCCCACTGCATCAATGGATGCAAAGAGGATGTAAAACATTAAAAAAAGCTTGCCATCCGTTGGAAAACGCGATACATCCGTTGTGTACTCACTGCATACATGTTTCATACGCTCTATCCCTCCAGCATCCGTCCACTGAGATTTCATCCACCCAAGAAGTTTGAGCTGGACAACAAACTTTTGAACGGATGAACTTTCTGCGGTGTAAAACGATGATAACATCCGCGCATATACGGGCAGCATTATGCTTTGATGTCCATGTATATACATCCCGATGAAACGTCTGACTGTACCCTATCGTACGGCATCCTCTCGAACATCATCATATGCAACTCACATCCGCGTGCAGGCACATAACGAAAACAGAAAGAGGGGGAGAACAGAAAGATACAACGGAACGTACCACACTAGCGCTTAGTAGCACACGGAAATAGGAAAGGATGTAAAGTACTCTCGTATAAATAATAGAGGATTTACAATACGGACCAATGTTTAGTATGGGATGTAATCTGGATATTAAGGATAGGTCTGGCTCGATATAGTCAATTTAGTAGTATGTAGAGGACACACCCTGACGGAGGACTGGAAAACGCGATATTTCCTATAAAAGGGAGGGAGGAAATTCCAGTTTCCTGGATCTCAGTATGAGTCACCAGCAATGACCGTGGTGTACGGACCATCAATATCATCCTCTTGAGTCTTGCTCTTTCCACATCATCCATTGTTTCTCACACCATGGAATCATGACCACAATGCCGTATGCGTAGATGCGAATCATTCATCACACAGCAACAAACCCTGTTCGAGACTGTTTCAACTTTTTGAAATAGCACAAGGAGAGAAGGAGAAGACGTCCAAGGAGCTGTGTGGGTCCGAGGGATGGATTGCGGGAAGAAGAATGCAGGTAGTTTTGGACTGTATGACCAGTTGAATGGTGGAGCTACAGGAATGGAAAGACCACTCGTGCATTTCCATCACTATTCAGGAGATGCCAGCCATGTTTGAGAGAACTTGATACAAAACGCGTTCTCTGAGACCAGGTTGACCAAGCCGAGCACCAACTTCTGCTGGCCAACTGAGAGACACTGGATTGAACGGTCAGGGCACTGACATCTGGCAACTGGCCTGCTGGAACCTCAATACAAAAAATGCAGTATGTGTGGGGATGCCAACACAACAGCAATGCAGCAACTGGGTCAGAGAAGGTGGTGCAGGACCATGCAATCGTAAGAATACGTGGAGGAGCTCCTCACAGTGCCTCAACACAACTGGAGACAAGGCTGGAGGAAAGGTGGCAGAGAGCTAGGTATCAAGGGTGGAATTTCGCCAACACGACAGTTGCGAGCCAGTGAGATAGATGGAAGCAACGTGCCTGCAAGCTCCAGCCAACTCAAGGTGCCACTGTATTTCAAATTACAAGGCGCTTCTTTCAGTATCATCCTCTTTTTGCTATGGTCGATGCTGACTAACAGTTTCATGTAGCATCGAAATGCTCAGGTCAACGGGTCCAGCTTCAGAGATAGACCAGGATATACAATGACAGTGACCTCAAGAATGGGACCTGGAACGGCAACACTCCATCATAGGGTTTATTCCGATCCAGACCCCCTACCAATGAACACAACAAATGTGCCCTATTCTTCAATCGATTGGTCGCATGACGCTTCTCGCCTCATGAACTCCCATGCATGAGACCCGCTACAGTTCAAGATACCTCACCCACATGAAGAGAGGACCCTTCAACTACAAGCTGTCGCAGGCAAGGCGGTAGTGGAGAAACGCCGTTGTGGGCATCTGAGCCAACAGGTTCCTAGAATACTTCTCACCTACCGAATTGCAGCATGACCCATGAGAGCTGTAGCAGGAGTACTCGTGAGAAGCTTCGCTGCATCTCAAGCAATCTCATGTGCACCTACATCACTACCAGCAGTTGTTGCAGAACAGACTTGTGGACAGCGTCAACAGGGGCATGAGGACATGGAAGCCTGGTGAATGGATGGCAAGGACGAAAAAACCTGATAGACACTGTGGATGTACAAAGGACACCAACAGAGCTTTCACCGATGAAGCGGAAGAAGGCAGCGAGACCTACTGGACAAAGGACTGGTGGCAACTCCCCAGCTTGGAGAGATGCGGAAGTGGCAAAGACAGGATGGTAGATGGTTAAATGGAATGCTTCCTCTGAAGCTGTGGCAAAACACATGAATGAAGTTGATGCCATGTTATGTGTGAGTGGACCCTACATGAAGTAGGGCAATTATTAAAGAGCTTGTTTATTTTGAAATGTGTTTGATCAATGAAATAAATTGTTACTGTAAAAAAGGTCCATATGATGTGGCAGTTCGGAGGTGGACAGCATACCAGTCCCAAATGCTTGCGCACTGGAAGTATTATCTATCCACCATCAATAGATCCTAATCTATACCCACATAACATATCCTTAATCTATCCGCCACAACTATCTGTACCTACCCACCAAGCATGCTTCAGGCTTAACCATTTTTTCAAAGTTTGCTCACCAAATTTTATTTAGTAAAAAAAATAACCAAGAGTGTTAAGGAAAGATAACCTTTATTAATAACTGTCTAAGTTACTTAATGACTATTATTAAAAAAGCAGAAATGAACCAAGTAAAGCTGTCTTAAGCAAAGATAAACGTGAAACAAGTAATCAACTCAGTCTGGCACTCGATTCTCAGTCACATCTGAGTCATGTCCATTCGTGCTTCAGCTGTTTCGAGGGGCAAGGGACTGTGGAGGTGGCTGTGGCTTCGAGTGCGGTCTTTTGGTGCCATGGGGATGCTTGGCCCACAGAGAGTACAACAGGGGATGGTGTGTCTTAGGGAAGCATCTCAAGAGACTGACTCAGGTCCCGTTGAGGTTGAAGAGACCTCATGAAAGAACCTGGGATGGTCCAGACACAAAGACTGTGACGCTGAATAAGACAGATTGTCGTTGACGGGGCTTGCGCTGTGGGGTGGAGGAAAGCGAGGACGTGTAGTGGGGCTGTCCTGTCTGCCAGCTGGGTGAGGTGTGGCGTCTGTGGCATGCGATGAAACTGTGGCCTACGGATCTCGGAAGGTCCTGCATTCTGCTGTGGAGAACTCCTGGTAGTCCCTGTAAGCTTTTGGAGAGAGTGAGAGGGCGTTGAACAGCCACGTGGAAGGGCTGTGACAATCGCCTGGGGTGAGAGAAAAGCCAGACCTGGACTGGGTCGGAGCACGGTTCATCAGCTGGGCCTTGAGGGTTGGTGCAGAAGTGCTGATGTATCTTTTCCTCATCACCTGGTTCTGGGCCTGCGGCATATCCTCAAGCGTGATGGCTCACGAGTACGGTGATCGGAAGGCCTGTGGCGGCTGGAGGATCCATCTGTGCCCAAATAGGACCAACTGAAGAGATACACAGTTCTGTTGCTGGTCCCATTTGTGTCACCTGTTGCTTCCAATCAGGACATGTGTGCTGGCTCTGGCCCTGCCCAGTCTGCACTCTCCTACTAACATCCTTCATGGAGCTGGGGTTGGCGGTGCGGGGAGCGTTGGGTCTCTGGGTGGCTGCCAGCTATCTTCCTTACCATTTGTGACAGACAGGTCGTCATGCCAAACTCCAAAGTCCCCACCAAGCATGAAAGGAGATGCAGCTGTCAGGGAGGGGCTTCTGCTGTGGGGCCCTCTGAAGACACCCTGCCCTGGAAAAGCAGAGAGCCTGGCTCCCTGGCTGAAGAGGCACTGGCTGTCTGTGGGCTCTTGTCTGAAGGCGAGAGGGGTGATCAGAGGACTGCTCCTGATGGTGGCGGACCTCATCCTCTCCAGGAAGCTGCACTGTGGCCATGACGTACATCTACACAGTCAGGTGAGCGGCTTGACAGCAGCCTGGCCAGACTTTGAGGTGTTTAGCATGTGCCATACTACAGGCTGTGCATGTGTTTCCAACCACCCAGGGGTACATTCTCAGTGGTAACGCAAGGCTCTCTGCTTTGATCTCTCCACGCTGCCTGTTTCTTCTTGGTGTTGACGAGTAGAGTCTATGGCCACCTTTCTCAGAGAAGGTACTCGTGGAATCTTACCCATCTCAGTCCATTTCCAGCACCTCATCCTCATGGGTCTACGGAAATGTTTACTGTTTCCTTCCCTCCTCTCCTTCCTCTAGCTCTCTGCCCCTGGCAGGGCTTTGAGCAGGCCGGTTCAGGGGCTCTGAGCAGATAGGGCCTCTCAGGCAGCAGGGCTTTGAGGGCCCTTGGGGCTAGTCACCAAGGCAAGCGAGCAGTCAGCAGTCAGCAAGTAGGAGCAAGCAGCACCCGAGCAAGCAGCAGGAGAAGCACCGCAGGAGAGCAACCAGTAGCAGCAGCAGAGCCAGGAGAGCAGCAGCAGCCTCAAAAGTCAAGATGCCAGGGGGTGGGATGGTGGTTCTGTCCTTCTTGCCAAGGGCTGGCTGAGTGAGGCACGGGCTTTCCTCTTCTTCCTGACCTGATGAACCATGGTATTCTTTGAGATGTATGTGGGCAGCACATCTTTTCCTCCTGAATGCTGTAACTGTGTGTGAGCTGCATTCTTTATATCGGCAGAGCTGACTGCAATTGCATCACTCCCCGCATGCGCAGTGACCGCTTTGCATCCGATAATACCATCCACTATCAGCAATACCGCTTTGCTTCCTTAGGTTGTCCATGATGCATCCGTGTCAATCTGCTACGCATCCTGCCCCATTCCGCTATGCGTCACTGCTTCACTATTTCCTCCCCGCATCACAGCACCCTGATGTGAGATATGTCATCCACTTCATCTGCTGTCATCCGTAGAGCTTTCCTACCGAAACACCTGTTTAACATCCCGCTACATCTTACCCATAGCCGTTCTTTTCCGTTCTTTTCCGTTCTTTCCGTTCTGTTTAATGCACTCTTTTGACCACTTTTTGGAGCGGATGACAACGGATGGAGCCAACCTGAATGTTTGCTCATCCTGCTGTTGTCCTTATATGCATAGCGTTTTTTGCGTCCGTCGGCCAGTGGGACAGGGCCTTACAAATTTTTGAAGCCCACCCCTGTGTATGTGGAAACACAGGCATGTCTATGAAGTCTGTAGTCTTGACTAGTGAGTGCTGGAAGCTCATGGAAAACCTCGAGGCTCATTTGGACCAGATAGTAGTCCCCCTATGAACTATTTTTTTAGTTTTGCTGTAGTTCCATATGCCAAAACTGGCAAAGGGAAGAATGGTGGAAGCCAAGAGAAACGCAAACTCATTCTGCCTTTTTACGGAGCCTTCTCCCCAACCTTGGATGTGTCCCTCGATTTCAAAGCTTGTAACCAAATTTAAATAATTTTTACAATAGAATAAAAAGAGGAAATTATTGCTAACCAGAGTAACTATAATTATATTTAATGTTAAATTATATACGAGATAGTATTCCTTTAAGGATTCTTCTGGTCTCACCCTTATTTCATGGATTGTGTTTCCTCCAGAACATCCCTCAAAAACCAAAGGCATGGGTCTTGGTCAAGAGGCGCAACTATGCATTCCCATTTTGAAACAGCACCAAGTGATATTTATGCCACTACTCATTGCAATTGTTTAGAGCTGATTTTTGAGAAGGAAAAGACTGGAAAACCTAAGTTTTTGAAACTAGAGTAGAGTAGAATAGAATTCTTTAATTGGCCAAGTGTTATTGGAGCTTGGACAAGGAATTTGTCTTATGGTGCATAGGCCCTCTCAGTGTACATAAAAAAATATCATATGATGAAGTCATGATAATAGTCATCATTAAATCTGGGAAATAAGGTCTGCCCGTATCCAGTATTCCCTTCGCCATGTAAACATTTGAGTTCTCAAAGATTTGAAATTCAAACTGATAGTAGTGCTTATTTTGGGGTACAAGACAGAGTAACCTGTCAATGAAGTTTGCATTGTTGCAGTAAGGCTGTAAGAAGATGAGGACAATATTGGTACCAATCAATACTTGAATTAGGAACACCAACCACACAAACAAACTTTTGAATTTCTTTTTTCTTTTTTAATAATTTTTTTTATTTTGGAAAAAAATTCATTCTATGACATACATTTAAAACAGACAATCAACACATACACATATTATAATCACATATATATATAATATTTTACAGATATAGTTGAGCAATGTAATTTATTTTTCTTTGATCTTGACACATGATCATGCCATTGTTACAAAGTAATCATCCTTCATTCTTAATGTTTTACAATTTCTCTATATAGTATTCATAATCTCAATGCACGTGCTTCTGTCATTTCCATGACTTTATCCACAAATATCCAATTAGTTACCATTTTTCTTCAAAAATTCAAAACTATAGACGTCAATATCACCTTTTAAATGAGTAGATTACAAAATAGATGGCTAAATATTGGTGGAAAGATTAAAGCAGAGTTATTAATTAGAAACTATCCACACTGATCAGAAGTGCTTACCTTCCTGAATAGGCAAATAAAAATAACCACCAAGAACCATTATTGGAATATATAGAACGATCTATGAAGTACACGCTCAACCCAGACAACAATGGCATTTATATTTTTAGATGCTACAGAAGGCTTTTTGTGACAACGTCCTGAATTGGAACTTCCTTATTAAAACAAACTGATAGGCATAAAATTTGGTAAGAAATTTTATAGGATTTATTTAAGACCCATTTTATAACATGCAAACACGCAAAAATATTTAATAAATGGGGAAATACCAGATTACCATATACAGAATAAATAAGAAATAAGACCAAGGCTCAGCCCCATAGAGGCTCCTCCTACTGTATTACTTTGGCAGAAGAGACTCTCTTCGCACAGATTGGGCAAAATAAGAGATAAAGGACTAAAAAGTAAAAAAGGAGAAATATAAACACAGGCATAAGTCTGCTGATGGCACATGAGCATTTATATTCAGAAGAACCCGTTAGAAATGAGCGCTCCTACTACTAAGAGAAATAGAAGAAATATGGAAAGGTGGCAAGGTTAAATGAATATATATCAAAGATAACAAAATGCGAGAAACTCAAAAAAGGGTACAGAAGGAAAACTGAGCCTACAATAAAGGACTTAGAGAGTATCAAAACGTACGGCAAATAAAAGAGGTTGAGGATCACGTAGGTAATACATTGCTAGACGGGATCTGCGGTTGATACTAGGATGTTCGTCAATTTAAAAGAAGATACATATTGATAAGTTAATAACACAAATACGTTAAAGGAACTTTAGAATAATTGGCGCCAAGCATGGCAGGAGGAGAATATATGGCGAGATGGAAAAAATCCAGAGTAGGAATTAGTATAATATTACAGGAACGCACAGAAAAAGAGGAGCTTCCAGATTATGGAATTACAGATTTTGATGATGACTATGCATGCTGCTGTAGTAAACCTGGCTATAAGGCTTGAGTTAAATCTAGAAAATAGAAGGTTATTTAGTATTAGAAGGTTTTGAATCTTCAACCTTGCTGGCATGCCTTACATGTGGGATGGAGAAATCTAGAACAACATTATATTTTCCAAAGGCACCATGTAAGCAAGACATGTGTTGTTCTAAATTCTGGGGAAACCGATTTAAAACACCCTACAAAGTCAACTGCCATCGTTAAGTACTGGAAAACGTAAATAGCTCCAATCTATTTGGTGCTGAATTTATTACGGATGAGTAAAGACTGTCAATTATGGTTAGAATGTAGGCAGGTATAGAATGTACTATACTGTGGAAGAGCTTAAAAATAGGAACCAAATGCAAATTCAAGGAGGAGATAGCTGGTGGCCCTTTTGCACAAATAACAGAACTTTCTATTATAAAAACAGATAAGAGAACAATTTGGCTTTAATATTATCCCACAATAATTAGATAAAAATAATGGTTAGGAGAGAAAAGAAAACAAATTAGTAAAATATATAAATATTCTTTTGGAATTACAAATTAAAAGAAGAAATAGTCACAGAATCTATGATAATTTGGGCTAAAAACGTGGGCCATAGTATTGAATTAGATAAGTGGGAACACATCTGGCAAACAATTACAAATTAACCATGTCAGTCTCGTATAAAGAAAATTTATATAAAATGGTTCATCTCTGGCACCTACCTCCCGTGAGACTAAGATGTTCCCCAACCTACCACCCAACTGTTAGAAATGTAACTATGCACAAGGAACATATTTTCATATATGGTAGACTTGCCCATGTGCTCAGAAGTTTTGGAGAAATATTGGAAATTGGATTTTACATATAACAAAACAAAATTTAAAACTTGAACCCGAAATCTTTCTGCTAAGTGTGATAGATTTAAACATGGAGGAAAAATATCAATATTTAATTTTGCACATCATAACTGTGGCCAGAATAACTTATGCACAAAACTAGAAACTGTCTTTCATTCCTTCAGAGGATATGGTAATTAAAAAAAATGAATGTGCTGAGATGGATAGCCTAACCAAATTGTGAAAAAATTAACATAGTGACTATTATGAAATATGGAACATTTGGTATTATTGGTTAAAACTTTTGAATTTTCTATAACTATGTCACTAGATTGGATATTAGTCAGAGAAGCAAATAAGGCTAAACTGAGCTGAAGTCAGAAAATTTATATTTAATCACAATTTGCAGGAATATAGACAGTTGGGACATTCAATTTCAATAAAGAGTATAAGATGAGTATAGATTTGAGATCCTTTTTCAACTGGACCAACAAAGCTCTCTTTGCTTTTTAGGAAACCAAAGGCATCTTGAGTTACCCCTGAGGTTTAGTGTTCCTCTGATAATCTACCCAGGCAGAATTCAGTTGCCCTAGGGAGTCTCCAAGATTACAGGTGTGAAGTGCACTTGGGGTTTGTTTAGGATTTTTTTTACTCCCCTTACTCTGTTTTTCTCTATTCTGCAAAGAAAACATACCTGGTAATGTCTCTGTAGCAGCAGCAAGCCACTCCTTCTCACCTTTCAAAAAGTACTTCAGCAGATCAAACTCCCACAAGGCATTATTTGTGGTACCTCTGGAGACCAAGCCAACTTCTGACAGAGGCCCAGAGTGGATTGACATGCAGGCCCGTTTACAAGTGGGACCACGAAGTCACGAGAACAGCTGGGGACCAGCTGCTTTTTAGCTTCTGGGATGTTTGTAAGGGAGAGGAGGGTGTATCTGAACAGTCACAGGCAACGGGTCCCTGAGGGCCACAAAGAAACCAGCTTTTATTCATTTAGAAACTCATCTCCTTTTCCTGACTTCAGGATTTCCCACTGAACTTGGACAAGAGAAGCATTTAAAGGGGAATCTTAATACCCCTGTTTCTGCTACAAAGGCTTTTCAGCCAATGCTGCCAAATAACAATATATTAGGAATGGGTGCTGTTTTGTTCGGAAAACACACGAGGTAGACCGGGTTCCAACAACAAAAGGCTTTATTCAACAAACAGTCAGAATAGGGAACACATTGGGCACCGAGGCTAGCCTTTTATACAGGCTGGCCTGGGCCTGCTTTCAGCTATGCATTCCTTGAATTTGCCGCTTTCAGCAGCTCTTTGGATTGGTTCCTAGTGAACCAATCCACTGCTTACTTTACTGGGGCCAATCAGAAGGTAGTCTAGGAGTCAACCCATTTACATATAGAACACCCCTCCCCTCTTAGTTCATCCTACGTATTACATAGTCACGAGGGTAGTGGGGCTTCTCGGAACTCGATTTGACATGGGCGCAGTTCATTCTTAGCGAAGACTTCGACCGTTCGGATGGGGCTGCTGTGTCTTCCGATCTTCGTCTGAACCGTCTGGAAGGGTGAGTCAGCCATTTTTACCGGCCGAGTTGCTTAGGCGGCGGTTTGCTGCTCCCATCCGTTTCCATTGGGCAGGTTGAGCTGGCCTGGTGGCCCCTCCGACGGGCTCTTCCCGGGCAAGTCTCTTCAAACAGTGAGTCTTTATTTGCTCTTTTTGAGCGGTAAGTTTCGTTTGTTTTTGGTTTTTAAACGGTCTTTATTAACTTCTCGCTTTCCCCCCCCACCGGTGTGTGATTTGTCGGCGACTGGTTGTGTGTCTGTTGGTCTCGCCTCTATTATTTCGGATCGAAGTGGTCTATGTTGCCGCTTCCATCCCGTGCCATCGTCTACGTTTAAACGGTAGGGATTTGGGGCCTGTTGGGGGAACCCGGGGTAATTTGTCCTGGGGCCCATACCGGTTCACCTGTGAAGTTCTTTGCGTATACCAAGTCACCTATTTTCGAATGCCTAAACCTTGTGAGGAGATCGGGGGGTTTTCTGGGGGAATTTGGGTGTAGTCTTCAAGGTGTGATTCGTAATTTTCGCCCCATAAAGTAATTCCACCGGGACTTGTTAGTTTATTGTAAATGGCGTTAGGTGCTGGAGTGTGAGTAAAAACAGTTTACTTTTTGTTGGACATCTCCTGTGTCCATTCTTTCTAATCCCTTCTTTTGTAAACCGGACCATTCTCTCAGCTCTGCCATTTGCAGCGGATGGCCGCGCGGTTAGGCATGTTCTGTCCTAGGGAGGCATATTGCTCGAATTGCAAGCTTGGTATTGTGGTCCATTGTCCGAGACAAGAACGTCCGGTAGGACCGTGGGTGGCGAAAAAGGTCTTTTGTCTAATTTCGTTTTTATTAGCATTTCTGTTGTCGTTGAATGGCATGATTTTACTTCAAGCCAATTTGAGTAGGCACGACAACCAGAAAGGTATGCCCCTTGGTTGGACTGCGAGTCTATATGAATTCTGACCACGATTCCCTAGGGTCTCCCAGTCCTGATGGGGTGCTTTTGGTGGGGACGGTCTGATTCCCTGGCATTATGGCAAGACTTACCCAATACTCTATCTTTATCAAACCTGGCCACCACACATAGCTCCTGCCAGGCTTTTTCATCTTAACCATTCCAGGTGACCTTCGTGCAATAACCCTAGTACCCTGGGCTGTGCAACTGGGTGGATGACCACCCGATCTCCCACAACAAACACCCCTTTTTTGAATAGAAAGTTCAGTCTGTCTGACGGAGGTTTAAAAGTTTCAGTTTTTTGGTCTCCAGCCAGCCTTTTACCTTACCCCAAGCCAAGAAACACGGGCAGTCAACGAGTCCTAGCGGTGGCTCTTGCGACTCATAGGCAAGAATGGGTAGAGTCGGACAAGTCTCTATTTGCAGCCGATGTCATTTGCTTTGTGCCGGTCTTCATCAGTGTTGTAAGGGTGCTCTGCTTCAAAGGCGTCCGCATGGGAAATTTTTCCCTGGGCGATGTGTCAGAGATATAGGAATAGGCTGCAGAGGAACTCTGACCAATCTAGACATTCTGGTGACAGTATGTTAGGCGTCGGCTTGTTCCGCCAAAATTCCCATCAGTGGATTGTGATCCGTTATAATTTGAAAAAACCCGCCCGTAACAGATATTCATGGAAGCGTTTTACTCCAGCGACTATTGCTAGGGCTTCGCCTGTCAGTGACTGTAATTTTGCTTCAATCACTTGAACCTTCTTGCCCACTTTCGTCTGAGCGCTTCTATTATGACGGTTTGGTGTGTATTGGCTCGGCTCTCTTGTTGCCCACTTTCTCTCCGTCGTTTAGGCTCAGCTCGTTTGGGGAATTTCTGCGTCTCGTGGGGCTGTAGCTTTGGGCTTGTTCTGCAGACTTTTTCGATGTGCCCACATTTTTTACAGTACCTTCAGATAGCATCGAGAAATCTGCATTCCTCGGGCATGGTTTCCTCCGCAGCCAGCGCATTCCCGCCAAATTTCTTCTTTCAATGCTCTTTTTTATTTGCGAGAAGACGGTGGACCTCGCGTCTTCTTTGCTCGATCGGTTTCCTCTCTCGACTGCTTTGAAGTGGGTGGTGTTGTAGGTTGCTTTCTTTCTCTAGGCTGGGGTTGGTTCTTCTCCATTTTGTGTTAATTTTTCTTCATTGTGACCGCCGATTTCTTTGCGGCTTCAGCGGCCGTGGCCTTTCTGCAATTGCTTCGGTCACAGTTGATGTTGGGCTTGTTTATAGTAGTTTACTTTGTGCGGTAGTGTCTCTAAGCCCCAAACCACGCGATCCCATCATTTTGCTTCGTCGATTATTCAGGAAGTCACACTCACCCCC
>BHFT01000078.1:78994-115339 GCA_004320025.1 Laticauda laticaudata | reverse complement strand
ACTTCTAGCCCTGGTGATGTTACCCAGTTGGGTCATGAAACGCCTGCAAGCAAGTAACCAAAATTAACAGCACCAAGGACTTGACTGCCGTGAATTTCACCAGGGCTACAAAGTGATAAATGGATGCAACTTTAAAAGGGAGATAACACAGGCAGCAGACAACTGTGAAGTTTGCTTTGAAGTGGGGGAGAAAAACGTGTGGTTTTGCTGCTGCCACAAGAGATTGCCATTTACACACACACATACACACATGCCCAACAGCACACACCCACACGCAGAGAGATGAAACCACTTCATAATGAAAGAGCATCGCTTTGAAGGAACTTCAGTGTGAGAGGCCCAAATTGCTCATCCGAGATTTTTGCTAAAAGGAAAGTTGTGTCACTAACACAGCAGCGAAATGTCGCTTCCAGGGGAAGTAACTCACACCCTTAAAATTGGCCAATGATATCATTGCTTCTAAAATCACAGGAATGTCATCCTCTGCCAACGTGGAGTTCCTTTGAACTGGAGGAAGGTTTTCAGTTAAAAACATTACACTCTATGCCACAGCTCCTTCACCTTGGCCCCTTTAAGACGGGTGGACTTCAACTCCCAGAATTCCCCAGCCAGCATTAATAGCTGGGGAATCCTGGGGGTTGAAGTCCACCCATCTAAAGGGGCCAAGGTTGCAAAACACTGCTCTATGCCATGCTGGCTGGGGAATTCCGGGAGTTGAACTCCACCTGTCTTCAAGTGACCGAGATTGAGAAACTGGCTGGGGAATTCGGGGAGTGGAAGTCCACCCATCTTAAAGAAGCCAAGGTTGAGAAGTGGGAGCCATATTCATGGGGTCCTCAGACCACCCTTTTTGGCCTTTCCTGATGCTTTTCGGAAGCTTATTTTAGCCCTTTTAGGATTGATTCAGCAATTCAGGGCTCATGCTCAGGAAAGCTGCAAAAGACATTCTGCTTTACAGAGGTTTTGCCAATACAAGTAATCCTCACCTTACCGCCATTCATTTAGTGATCATTTCAAGTTACAACAGCGCTGAAGAGAGTGACGTACGGCCAGTTTTCATGCTTCTGACCGTTGTAACATCCCCGTGGTCACGCGATCAAAATCAGGACGCTTAGCAAAACATGTCCATATTTATGACGGTCCCGGGGTTACACAATCCCCTTTTGCGACCTTCCAATGAGCAAAGCTGATGGGGAAGCCAGATTCCTAGAGCAACCACCTGAATTACTTAACAACTGTGGCAATTTGCTTAACAGCCGTGGGAAAAAAAAGGTCGTACAATGGGGCACAAGTCACTTAACCACCATTTTGCTCTGCTCCATTGTGGTCATAAGTCAAGGACTACCTGTATTTAAGAGTGCCTGGCTTGGCAGGGTCAGGATCATCGGTGACCCTCCGTTGACCTCGGGGAGTGAAAGTTGCAAATCGGAAGTTCCTTGTGGAGAATAACAGTGGTTGACATATTCTGATTTAAATAGCAATGCCCTCCATTTAAAATATGGTTCATTCCTCGGTCAAACTGTCCTTACTCTCTTTAATTGAATTAAGATGGGCAAATGAGTGATATATGGAGGCCGGAGAGAAAGAGAAAACTGTTCTACAGATCTCTGTTCTCCTTTCCCGGATGGTGTAAAACGAATCAATTTAGAGACATGTCAGAGCACCTTTTACAGACACACACACACACACACACACACACACACACACGCACAAAACTTTCCAGCTTTGAAATTTNCACCTTTTACACACACACACACACACACACACACACACACACACACGCACAAAACTTTCCAGCTTTGAAATTTAAAACAAAAGAAGAATGAATCCCCTTTTTAACCGGAGTAGTTTTATTTTGCACTTCCCATTTAGCTTTGAGGAAGAAGAGTAATTGGGCAGCGGGAGTGATCTTTCCTTTCCTTTATCTGTTGTTTGGAAGATCTTGTTGGGTTTCTCGCAGCCCTGTGTATCTTGTCGATGCACAAAACAAAAGGAAGGAAGCAGTGAAAAGTTCAATTTGGCACATCTGTAGCAAGGTGTTTTGTTAGAAAAGTCAGATCTCTTGTCTACTTTTTTTGCAGAAGAGCACTGGGGGTGGCGTCAAGAGAGCAGTCAGCGTAGAATCATTACGCTGTCACAAACAGTCTAAATCCACCCCTCTTGAATTCTGTTAACTCTTATCTGGGCCAATTTGGTATTGACCATTAGTTTGACTAGATTCTTTTGTATAAATCACAACTGGAACTTAATGCGTGGTCCCAATTCTTCACACCTGACAAAGGCAGCAGGTTTATGGATGTAAATGCTGTCATAGTTCAAATGATTTATTTATCTGTCTCCCTCCATCATCTATCAATCAATCTTTCTATCGGTCTGTCTATCCATCATCTCTATCTATCCATCCGTCACGTCTGTCTGTCTGTCTATCTATCTATCAATCGATCTATCATCTCTATCTGTCTGTCCATCTGTTTGTCTGTCTATCTATTAATCTTGTATGAGGTAACAAAATACAGCATTAATGCGTAAAATTCATAAAAGCCGCATATACAATGTTTATCAAAATGCAAAACACCAGAACGGTGAATTATTTTAGAAACTCACAGTACAAATAATGAATAAAAGTATGAATAAAATTAAATTATGTATGAGCAGGTACTGGAGTGACTAAACCTATGGTTGGGGATCTAAATCATTGAACCTTGGACAGCAGCGCTCTTGAGATAATCAATGTATTTCGTGCAGGGATCCAAGGAACCTTCTGAGGGGACCCCCAATACGATAGAAAATTTGTGGGATGTTCACAGTCACGGTTAGGATGATCAGCCATCTCCCATTTGTGTTTCCAGCATGGGTAGTCTTCAGCTTACAGCCACAATTGAGCCCAACATTTATGTTGCTAAGTGAGACAGTGAAGTAAATTTTGCCCAATTTTACAACCTTCCTTGTCAATAATTTAAGTGTATTGCTGCAATTTGTTAAGTTAGTAACATGGCTGTTCAGTGAATCTGGCTTTCCCATTGACTTTGTTTTTGAGAAGATCACAAAAGGGGATTATATGACCCCGGGGACACTGCAACCTTCATAAATACAAGTCAGTTGCCAAGCACCTGAATTTGGATCATATGACCATGGGGATGCTATAACAATCGGAAGTGTGAAAAGTGGTCATAAGTCCCTTTTTTCAGTGCCATCGTAACTTTGAACAGTCACTAAATGAACAGTTGTAAGGCGAGGACTACCTTTTCGGCAACTGCCATGGATGGTTCAGATTGGGTTCAAATCTTTGGAGATTGAATAGAGGCCATTCTTCAACTACTCACCCATCTCCATAGGCACTGTGTGACTGAATCATGACATCATGAGAGGTCCTCACTGCTCTCTGAGCTGGATTGTTTTCTTGCAGACATTTCATTACCCAACTCAGTAACATTATCTGTGCTAGAACGGAGTGGGGATTGCAGAAAGGAGGAGGAGGAAGAAGAAGGGGAGAAGGAGGACTATGAGGTCCTCGGTTTCTTGCAGACATTTCATTACCCAACTAGGTAATATCATTATTGCCAGAAGGGAGTGGGGATTGCAGAAAGGAGGAGGAAAGAGAAGGAAGAGGAGAAGGAAGAAGAAGAGGAGAAGGAAGAAGAAAAGGAAGAGGAAGAGAAGGAGGAAGAAGAAGAGGAGGAGGAGGAGGAAGGACTATGCAGTCCTCAGTTTCCTGCAGACATTTCATTACCCAACTGGGTAACATCCAGGGGTGGGATGCTACCAGTTCAGCCTGGTTCTACAGAACCAGTAGCTCTGAAGAGTAGCAGACACTGAACCAGTTTGGTGTCTGCTGCTCTGTTTGGCTCTCCCATTTACCGGAGCTCTTGGCTGTCCTTTACTTTCTGCTTTTTTCAACCTCAGCTGCTTTGTGCGGCACAGCAGAGGTTGAAAAAGCAGGAAAGAAGAGGCGTTTGAAATGCTGCGCACCTGCGCACAGCGCTTGTCAGCTGTCCAGGTGGCACAGCTGAGGTTTTTAGGAAATTATCTACACGCGCACACAAAACACTCTTACCAGGGCTGGGATTCTGCCTGCTGGAGAACCAGCAAATCACGCCACTGGATGGCCCCACCCCACCGCGCCCACTGGATGGTCCCGCCNCGCCACTGGATGGCCCCACCCCACCGCGCCCACTGGATGGTCCCGCCCCACCCCGCCCACCTTACCTGGCATGCACGCCATCAAACTTCCCTGATAAATTGCTATTCCCCCCTTTTTTTTCTCCTGACCATCAGCTGTTCTGCTGTGCCGGGAGATTTAGATTAGCTAGAAAGCAGGAAATCCTTGGATTTCTTGCTTTCTTGCTAATCTAAAAGCAGAGCTGAGCCTGGGGCTTCTATTATTCAGTGCAGACTCAGGTAGCAGATGGCAGAAACAGAGAAACTGTGATTCTGTGAGCAACTCCATCTGCTTGCCTGCTTTGCCTGATTTTGGGTAAAAGTTGCTCTTTTTTAAATAAAAAATAATAATAAACCAGATTCAGATTAAATATTATATTTATAATCTTTACATAGAAATCGTGCCCAGCCAGTCACATGACCAACAAGCCATGGCCACAAATTAGGCCACACCTATAGAATCGGTCGTTAAGAAATTTGAATCCCACTCCTGGTAACATCATCAGTGCTACCTAACATCTGGGAAGCCAGTTATCAAAAGTCTGAATTTTGATCACAAAACAGGGATGCTGTAATGGATGCAAGTCTGAAAAATGGTCATAAGTCACTTTTTTCCATCCCATTGTAAACTCAGTCACCAAACAAACTGTTGTACATCAAGGACTACCTACTACACACACACACACACACACACATATACCCGCAAGCAGGATCTCTGAAGTGTGGCTGGACTGCAGGCAGCTTTTCAGTGTTTCGGATGCCATCTGAATTTATGGCGTCCTTAGAAAAGCCATCAGGCTATATAACACTAGAGGCCTCTTGCCAAGGTTTGAGTTGTGCAAATAAGCACCCTGTAAACGGTTTAGGTGACAAATCTGTCACATTTGTCCGGCACTTTGAGAGATTGGGAGAAGAGGGGGGAGTGACAGGACCCTGGGCGTCCAAATCCTCTTGTAATTGTGTGACAAATCGGATTCCTGGATTGCAACTGGAAAGCCCTACACAAGTGGTGTGGGCCCATTAATTTCATCACCCATGGTCTTGCGGGGCGGGCCGGGCCAGATGGCTTGCCGTGAAACGGCCCCGTTCCTGTGTCAGCCACAAACACATCTAGTCTGGGAAAAAAGAAGATTGGAGAGCAATTTCACAGGTTTTTTTATTCATTTAGTTCTTTTTTTTTTTTTTTCATTAGTTAATCTGCCCTAGAGAGGCTTCGAAGATCCCATCAGGTTTTAAGTCGCTCGGTATTTGTGAAATTCCTGGCGTGTCGTGCGAAAAGCTGATCTCCCATCCAAGCTGCCGAACTGGTCCTTAAGATGGCCAGTGGTTAAAAAAAATTTGGGAGGAATGGGGAAAATGTCCAGCCCGACTTTGATTTAAATGGTTTTATTTTTATTTTTTTAGTTCGTGCTTAGATTGTTAAAGGAGAATTCGGTATGTACTGATTATCTGTGATATAATTTTTGTAATTTTATATTGATCATTGTCAGCTGCTGAGGATCAAAAAGTGTATAAGCTGAAATAATAAATACAGGCAGTCCTCGGCTTATAACTCAAATCAAACCATTCATTTAATGGTTTGATGAATGGTCAAACCATTCATTCAAACGCAATGAATGGTCATTCGTTTAATGACCCTTCAAAGTTACAAAGGCACTGAAAAAAAAGGTGACTTATGACCATTATTCACACTTACAACCATTGCGGCATCCCCATGGTCATGTGATCAAAATTCGGGCACTTGGCATATGGTTGTACTGTCCTGGGGACACATGTTACTAGCTTGACAACTGCAGTGATTCCTTTAACAACCATGTCAAGGAAAGTCATAAAATGGGGTAAAATTAACTAAACAACTGTCTTGGCTTAGTCACAGAAAATTTGGGTTCAGTTATGGTTGTAAGTTGAGAACTAAATACATAAATAAATTTTAATAGATATTTTGGCAATGATATATATAACATTCTGATACTTTTATGATGTACCCACATTTTCTTTTCTTTTTTCTTTTCTCTTTTCTTTTTTTCTTTTTTCTCTCTCTTCTTTTCTTTTACATCTTCATGATTTACAGACCAGGAGTTTGCCGTGTGTCAGCTTTCCAGTCTTTACTGTCTCTCTCAGCTAAACTACTCATCAACCGATGCACATAAACCATGGGATTTGTAGTCCCACAAATACTCAAAAGACCACAACCTATCAATCCCTCCCTTAAGATGAGTCTACAGAGTTTAGCTTTGTGAAAAACCATTTCGCTTTCTTTTACAAGAAGACTGAAACCAACCCAAGAATGAGCCGATATAAGAAATGAATTGAATTGGAGTCAGGTTTAAGAGTGAATTGGAGTGAAATCGCTGACTGCTTATTTATTTCCATAATGCATCCTAACTTGAAGTGGAACATAAATAATACATGTATATCTCAAGCAAATATAATACTTATATTCGTATGAAAGGAAATACAGGTGGTCCTTGACTTACAACGGTTTATTAAAGTGACTGTTCAAAGTCACAGTGGCACCAAAAACAGTGATCCATGATAGTTTTTCACACTTATAACCCCACATCACAGAATCAAAATTCAGATCCTTGACAACTGATTCATATTTATGACAGTTGTAGTGCCCTGGAGTCACGTCATCCCCTTTTTGCAACCTGAACGAGTAAACCAGATTCAGCCGTGTGACTCATTCAAGAACTGCCGCAAAATGTGGTGAGAAAAGTCGCAAAATGGAGCAAACTCCCTTCACAACATACATTGTGGGCTCAATTGTGGCCGTAAGTCGAGGACTGCCTGTGCTTACTTTAACCCGTGCTGCTAATTTTAATCTTTGATTTGAACAGATTAGCGCTCTCTTCACCGTTTAATCATTTCGTATGGTTAATTTCGGCATCACAAACTGCTCCCGGATTTGCTCACTAGCATGGGGAGGAGCTTATTAAATTTAATAAATAAAATGAACGAATGAATGAACAAATGATCTGTCAGTTTTTTTCTTGGAAGGCTCAATCCTTTAAAACAGGGGTCCCCCAAACTTGGCAACTTTAAGACTTGTGGACATCAACTCCCAGAATTCTCCAGCCAGCTATGAGTTGAAGTTCACAAGTCTTAAGGTTGCCAAGTTTGGGGACCTCTGCTTTAAAACTTCCTGGTCGGCGCATCCTGGCGCCTCTTTAAGCATTTAACCATATATTGATTTTTAATTCAATCTGTGCCCAGGGAATCAAAGTGCATGCAGCACACAGCAGAATGCAAGTGCCACTGTGGGTTAAGATCAAGCTGCCATGTCACAGTTGCAGAAAGCTGTTAAGCACTCCCGTTCATTGTGTCTCTACCTCACCCTTAAGTGCCATTTGTCCTTTAGGCGGTTGGATGAAAGCACCCGTCTCGGTGACAATAATTCACCCAAACTCATAAGATTTATACCCTTGAGATTGGAGAGAAAGCTCACATTGTTGGCCATACATTAGGGAAAGCCCTCCGCATAATGACACGGCTCAGGACATGGATGGTGTCACGAGTTTGCAGCGGCCTTCTGGATTAACCTGTGGGTACCTATTGGGTCATGGAAGTCCGGCCTTAAAAAAGCAAGACAGGAAGACGGCCGACTCGTTTGAGCTGAGGTGCTGGAAAAGGCTCCTGCGTATTCCTTAGACAGTAAAGCCAACCACAGGGGTGGCCTTCAAAAATTTCAGGAACTGCTTCTCTGCTCCGTTGCTGGGTGGGCGTGGCCTAGTTGCCTCCTGCCCCATGGTGGGGGGGGGGCTTTTGCCCTCCCCGAGCTCCGGAGGCTTTCCTCGAGCCTCCGGGAGGGTGAAAATGGCCTCCCCGGGCTCTGGAGGCCCTCCAGAGACCAAAAACAGGCCTGTTCTTGGCCTTCCAGAACTTCTGGGAGGCCTGTTTTTTGCCTTCCCAGGCTCCGGAGGCTTTCCTCAAGTCTCCAGGCAAAAACAGCCTCCCCGGACTCCGGAGGCTCTCTGGAAGCCAGAAACGGGCCCATTTCCGGTCTTTCCAAACTTCCAGATGGCCCATTTTTCACCCTTCCTGAGCCTCCTCACGTGCCCTGCACTTACCTATATCCAAAACAGGCCACATGGGGACTCCAGGGAGAGGAGACAACCAGGAGTGGGATTTCGGGCGGGGTTCTCCGAACTGCGCAGAATCTTAGCTAGGGGCTCTCCCAAACCGCTGCGAACCCCCAGCAGGCCACCCCGGGTAACCAACAAGCAAGCATCGGAGCGCATAACAACAGACATGTCACCAGGAGACAAAATCACGGCACCGCATCCCACTTACTTGGGCCATGTTCGTGCGGGGGAATTCACAGGAGAAATTAATTATGTTGGGGAGAGTTAGCGGTTAAAGGAAAGCAGGCCATCAAAGAACACGACGGCTGGACATCATCAAAGCTGACACCAGTCAGAGCAAAGAACAGCTCAAAAGAATGGAAGATGTGGAGAGAATTGGCTCAGAGAATCGCCGTTCATTCGGACACGACCGAATGGATAACATCATCATACTGCTTAAAATACATCTGACATCCCTTTTATTGGTGCAACCCAACCTTGCTTATGCTTCAGGCAGTTATGAGCAATTTATAGTCCTTGGCATTAATGGGTTTGATCCGTGTTTGTTACTCGCCTCTCTGCTTTCATTTATTTGTTTTACCAAAGGAGGTATTATATTTTATTTCCGGTGGTTTTTCATATGATGGTTACTTATTTAAGCAATACTGGGATACTAAAAAGCCAAATAGTCTAGTGAAAAGAAGGATTATGGGTGACATGAGAGCAGTATTTCAGTATCTCAGGGGCTGCCTCAAAGAAGAGGGAGTCAAGGTATTCTCCAAAGCACCAGAAGGCAGGAGAAGCAGCAATGGGTGGAAACTAATCAAGGAGAGAAGCAACCAGGAATTAAGGAGAAACTTCCTAACAGTGAGAACAATTAACCAATGGAACAACTTGCCACCAGAAGTTGTGGGCACTCCACATCACTGCATGTTTTTAAGAAGACAGTCATTTATCTGAAATGGTATAGGTTCTCTTGCTTGAGCAGGGGGCTGGACTAGAAGACCTCCAAGGTCCCTTCCAGCTTATTCTATTTTATTCAAATTTAAATACAGGTAGTCCTTGACTTACTACCATTCATTTTGTGAGTGTTTTGAAGTTACAGCAGCATTGAAAAAAGTGACTTCGTTTTTAGTTTACTTTATTGTCACTGCACCTCCTACAATGAAATCAAACACCATCTTCATTGCACATCATGACCATGAAAATAAACACAAACACACATTGTTCACACTCCACACATTGAATTGAAAACCCTGACACCACATCAACACTGCACTATGCAGTAGAATTCAAAAGAGCTACTGGGATAGAAACTCTTTTTCTGTCTATTTGTCCTTGTATTTATGACTTGCAATATGCTTATGACCCTGACAGTATCCCTGTGTTCACAACATTCGCTTAACAAATGTCTCACAACAACAGAAACTTGGGATGTAATTGTTGTAAGTTGAGGGCTATGGTACCTGTCATCAAATTTAGAAACTATCCATTTCTAAACAATTCCATTGTTCCCTTTTTTCCCCAATGTGTTCAGATCAAGCCAGTTATGCAGTCATAACAACCTACATTTGTCACCCTGTTGATCAGTACATATGCAGCAGAATTTAAATTCCCTTCAAGGGTTGATCGCCTCTTTAAAAATATTGGCCTTTTCAGAGTTTGGAGTCTCCCCAGTTAAAATTTGCCTCTTTCCGTTACCGTATGCTTGCAACAATTAATTTGTTAAAGCTGATTGGGAGTCTTATTAATTAGTACATTACTAAGTGAGTGTAAGTATTGGTAACAGAGGCAGAGGCTGAGTTTTAATTATATTTAAATTTGCATCCTTCATAGCATAAAATTGCTAGAACAAGAAATAAGCAATGAAAAAACACTTGAAATAAAGTAACTCTGGAGTACGAATTGTTGCACACAACCATAATTTACTTCCACAAGCCAGACATGAACAGCCATCCTTGGTAATTATAATGCAGTGAAGTGAAACTGAATATAGTATCAAGCACCTCCTTTGTAGTGATTCCCTCCCTGTGGAACATCAGCCCTGTGGAAATAATACTGAAAATAAAATGTTATGGGTCCTCTTCATTAAGAAGGTCCATGTTGTGAGACCAAGAAGGGCTTTCTCCTTGGTGGCTCCCTTTCTGTGGAACATCATCCCTGTGGAAATAAGATGTCATGGACCTCTACCCTGAAGGAAGTCCATCTGGTGGGACCAAGAAGAAGGGCCTTCTCCGTGATGGCTCCCTCCCAGTAGAACATCATCCTTGCAGAGATAAGATCGGCTCCCACTTTAATGCTCTTTCAAAAGTCTCTGGAGACTTGGTTTTGCCAACAGGCCTGGGGACCTCAATGTGGGACGGAGTCCATTAAGTAGTGAGTTTGATCGTTGACACCCGAGGGGTGGGAGTTTATTGGGTCTTATATATTTTCCAAACCCCTTTCTTCGTTCAAATAAACGGCCGGTCTGATTTGCCGTGACCCTTCGGGGAGCACAAATTGTGTTTTGTGAAAGGGTCCCAGCGTGGAGGAAAGGCTAAACTCGAAAGGACCACAACATTTCTTTATTTGTCTTTTAAAATCTATACCTCCAGCTCAGGATTTTTTGTGACATTTGCCCAGAGGGGGAACTCCGGTCCCTTCGATCACACTGTGCGTCCATTGTCTTAACTGTCAGGGTTGTAACACGTAAGACTGTTTGCATAGCGTGCTAACTTTGTCCGGGTCAGTTCCAGTCTGGAGCTGTTCAAAATGAAAAACATGCCCCAGTTGGGCTACGAGCCGGGTCAACAGCTGGCAAAAGGATATGGCAATCATTTATATAAATATGCTTTCTCGAGCCTGCACAAAAACATTTCTTTTATTATTATTTAAAAGAAGAAGAGGGGGGGGGAATATAAAAAAAAATCCTCAACCCAACAGCTGGGAAGGGTTGAAAGTAGCCCGAAGGCTAGTTAGTTCCCTTCCAGATGGAAAGGTTAGACTGAGGCTAGCCAGACTTGCTCCGCATAGACTTCCGTTTTGCATTAGAAATAAAAAGCCGACGAGCGAGCGAGTTGAGAGGAAGGGAAGCTGCGAGGGTGTTTTGTGCACTGTTTTTCACCTAACTTAATCAAATAAGCAGAGCGTTTCCGCAAGGGAAGCCTTGCCTTGATTGGGCACTCATGCTTGGCGTTCTTCGTGTGTGCTGAACCGCCAGCTCGGCTGCAGCATTTCACGACTCGCACAAAGGGGATTTGCCATGTGCTCCGGCCTCTTTGGCACCCGTTGGGAGAATTGTCCCGCAGCGGGATGCAGAAGTGAGTGCCACGGCTCCTTGCTGCCTTTGAATTTCGATGCCGAAGGACTTCGTTGCAGGCCCCTTCAAGTTATGGAGAAAGAAGGATCTTCCCATGAAAGCCCAGTTAAATATAACCACTTTCCCTCCCCCTCCCTGGTTTCTTTGGTCACACGCAATGTGAGAAGTAGTGAAAGACAAGATGCAAGGTAAGGACTGTTATCAGCCACTACGTAGAATTACAGGCAGAAAACTAGCAGAGTGAACCCCCAACCAGCAGTCAGAAGAAATAATGAAAGTTAATTGCACAGTGCATGGACAGACTGAACCACAGTTTCAACTGGGAAAGGATGAGCAGCCTAGATCCAGCCAAATCTCAAAATTCTTTGGAATTCCTGAAAGCCTAGCAATCAAAACAATTTGTCATCAATAGGCACCTAGAGATAAACGACATCTACATACCATTAAAAAGAGACAATCCAAAAGCTAAAATATCTCCTGGTTAGCCATTAAGTCAGTTCTTCGAAACTGGATTTGCCTTTCTCCCTTCCGAGGAAAGCTTTCAAGAGAAAGTGGCATTTTGATCTCTACGGAAGACCTGCACAATGGATGGATAGACTGAACCATAGTTTTAACTGGGAAGCTGTGAGCATCCTAGACCAAACTAAATCCAAAAAATACTGGAGAATTCCTGGAAGCCTGGCACTCAGGCAGATTGATATCAACAGGCACATTGAGATAAACAACATCTACATACCATTCAAAAGAGACATAAGAGCCAAAAAGGAAAGAAGGCTAAAACAGCTCTTCACTAGCAGTCAACAAACAGATGAGCAGAGATTAACTTAGAGAGCAATACCAGAGTTGAAAGGGACCTTGGAGGTCATCTAGTCCAAATCCTCCCAAGTAGGAGACCCTATACCATTTCTGACAGGTGGCAGTTCAGTCTCTCCTTGAAAGCCTCCAGTGATGAAGCTCCCACAACATCCGAGGGCAACTTCTGTTCCCTTGGTTGATTGTTCTGTCAGAAAGTTTCTCCTTATTTCTAGCTTGAATCTGTCCTTGTTCAGTTTCCATCCCTTGTTCCTTGTCTGGCCTTCGGGGGGGCCTTGGAAAACAGCTTGACCCCTTCCTCTCTGTGGCAGCCCCTCAAATATTGGAACACTGCCATCATGTCACTAGACTAGCCATAGCTAGTTCTTGCAACCATTCTTCATACGTTTTGATCTCCAGAGCTGGGAGTTGGACTCGAAAGCCTCCAAGGTCCCTTCTCTAACCCTGTTGTTCTAGGTTCTGTGTTTTAAGTTCAACCGTCCGTTCGCCTGTGCTTATACCCTGCCTCGGTTGGAAAGGGCAATGTTCTTTCAATTCATGAATATTAGGCATTTAAAGGAAAGTGGGTGGGAGGTTGTGAACCAAGGTAGACGTAGGAATTTCCACTGCAGATATTCTCTGGGGTGTAACTTCAGTGGAAGCCGCGAGGATGTACTTGCGCACATGAAAAGTGTGTGTTTGAATCTCCTCTGAATTCATTCATGGGTGCTGCGTGCCTTGTATCACCCTTCCTTCCTTCTTTCCTTCCTTTCTTCCTCCCTCCCTTCACTTTTTCTTCCCTTCCTCTTCCTTCCTTTTTTCTTTTTCTTTCTTTCCTTCCTTTTCTCTTTCTTTCTCTCTCCCTCCCTCCTCCCTTGCTCCTTCTCCTTGCCTTGCCCTTTCTCCTTCCTTCCTTCCCCTTCTTTCCTTTTCTTTCTTTCTTTCTTTTCTTTCTTTCTTTCTTTCCTCTCTCTTTCTTTCTTTTTCTTTCTTTCTTTCCTTCTTTTCTTTCTTTCTTTCTTTCTTTCTTTCTTTTTCTTTCTTTCTTTCTCTTTCTNTTTCTTTCTTTCTTTCTTTTTCTTTCTTTCTTTCTTTCTTTTCTTTCTTTCTTTCTTTCTTTCTTTTTCTTTCTTTCTTTCTCTTTCTTCCAAGTTGCCAAAGGAGGAAATTTAAAACTACCTGAAGAACATCCTTCTACCTTACTCTGGGACCCTGAAGGCCTTAACCTCTTGACCCTGGAGGTTAGGGGTCTCGTGCTTTTTTATCCTCCTTGATTCCTGGGTATCTGCCCACTTCCTTCTACACATTAGTGCCTTGTTATATACGGAAATTAGAAACACCATTTCGGGCCTGCTGGAGGCCATGTTCTCCTTGTCAGATAAGACCCCACTTCACCTATTCAACCCCTTGCTGTAAATGGAAAAGAGAGAAGGGAGAAAGAGCACTCTTTAGCGATTTGGACAGATTAAAACAAAAACAAAAACAGTTCTGCTTCCAAAAATTTGCATGCAGGCAGTCCCTGACTTACAACGATTTGTTCAATGATGTAAGTTACAATGGCACTGAAAAAATGACTTACGACTGTTTTTCATCCTTATGACTTGCAGCATCCTCAGTCATGTGATCGAAATTGAGACATTTGCCAACTGACTCCTATTTATGACGGTTGCAGTGTCCCCTGGGCGATGTGATTTACATTTGGATGCTTGACAACTCGTTCATACTTACGACCGCCTCAGTGTCCCCCAGGTCATGAGATGTGACCTTCTGATAAGCAAAGTCAAGGGGGGGGAAGCTAGATTCACTTAACAACCGAATTCTATTCATTTAACAACCGCAAGGATTCACTCGACAACTCTGGTGGAGAAAAAGTCCTTAAAATGGGACAAAACTCCCCTTTAACCACTGTCTTGCTTGGCAGCAGAAATTCCGGGCTCACTTGTGGTCATAAGTCGAAAGACGACTGTAGCGGATTTTAAAAGTAGCCCATCAAATTCGCCGGCTGATCTTTCAGCCTGGTTTGAGCTGCCCGTATTTTAGCCCAACTACCGCAGCCTGTGGTGAATCGGCGAGCAGGAGGCCGAAGTCTGGCCCGGCCCATTGTGAGAGGCGTTTATGTCCACTCGCAGCTGGAGTTTTGGCAAAGTGCAGTTCCTGCTGTTAAACACGGTGACCCTGTTGCCTGTGATTTACTGACTGATTCTCAAACACTTCCTCACTCTGTGAGGTTTAATAGACTCTCCTTAACATTTTTTCAGGCGCTCCTGCCCAAAGTTTTCTGCAGATCTTTACAAAATAAAATAAAATAAAATAAAAATAAAATTCTTGCCATCATAAAATGTCTCCTCTTCTGCATTTTTTTTTAATTTTAAAGTCCATGCTATTTTTTATTTTTGCGAGGGAGGTTTGTTTAGGGAAAAACAAATTTTGGAGCATGAAGTATCCCGACACACATCCCAGTTCCTTTGACTAAAAATAAAGTCCGGGTCGTGTGAACCAGTGCCAAAATATGGGGACTCACGTTCTTTGAAAGGACCTTTTGCTAGTTGTTTTTTTCTTTTCTTCCCATAATATTCCAGGGCTGGGTTTTTGTTTTATTTTTTTGTTCTCGCTTCCTCCCTCTCTCTCTTTCTCAGTGTTTTCTTCCCACATTGGCGTCTCTATACTAGAATGTGAAAAACAGGAAGCTGCGTTTTTTAAAAAATCACATATCAGCATTAAAAATAACTGTCATCTTTTGCCCAGGAATGGGTTTTTGTTTTTTGCAAAAAATAAAAATAAAAATTAAAAGGGTTCATACAAAAATTATATTCAGGATTGGTGATTGCAAAAGTCTTAAAAATCCCCAAGATAGATGATAGATGATAGATGATAGATGATAGATAGATAGATAGATAGATAGATAGATAGATAGATAAACACTAGATAGACAGACAGACAGACAGACATAAACAGAGAAAAAGAGATAAAGTGAGAGTGAGAGAGATGATAGACAGATACAGAGGTGAAGTGAGAGAAAGGATAGATAGATAGATAGATAGACAGACAGACAGATAGATAGATAGATGAAGTCAGAATGAGAGAAAGAGGGTAGATTAAACAAACTGATATAGCTGCCCAAGTCACATACAGGTGGCTCTGGAGGGCTTATAAAATGTAACAAAAGTCCACCCTATAATAAAAACCAATAAAACACACATACCAGCCTCCATGGCAGCAACAACACAAGCAAATCAGCCGCTTGATTGGCTCCATCTCCATTTGGGGTTCCTGCTGACAAAACTACATTTTAAAAGCCTTTCAGAAAAGCAACAGGCAACGTGGGGACCAGCCATACCTCAGGAGGAATGATTTTCCACAAAGAAGGAGCCACCACTGAGAAGGTCCTTTTTCGTGATCCCTCCAGATGAGAGTCCCTAATTGCTGGGACCCATAATGTGCTCTGCCTTCACATTCTGCTGGAAAGAGCCATAAAATATCGAGTCAAGGAGCTAAATACCATCAGCGCGTTGGTATGATACTCAATTGTACAGCTGCACCTCAGACAACCAAGTGATCTCATCAAAGTGCTTTCTCAACGCCTGGAGATTATGTGGGTCTAACATAGGGAGGTAATTGACTTCGGCTCAATCCAGAGAAGACTCGGTACTGTGGATTTGGGGGGCTACCTGTCTCTTGTAATTTTCCATTGTTGATGCTGAATGGGGTAACATTTCCCAGTGCTTCGATCCCCCGAGTCATGTAGCTTCTGCTCGAGGACATTTTGCCCAGGGACATTTGGTAGGTCGGTGGCATCCATTTGTAGATCAAGGAGCAAGGGTCACCGTCACTCATGTTTTAGTCTCCTCTGTGAGGCTGCCCTTGAAGTGTATTTGTGTGGTATATCGATAATGTTTATCTCTTTGTGCCTATTGATGGTATTAATCTTGTTAATACCATCCAGCCAAGAGGTGTTTTAGCTTTTCTGATCAGGAGGTGTTTTTGCTTTTTTGATTGTCTCTTTTCAGTGATATGTAGATGTTGTTTATCTCTTTGTGCCTGTTGATGGTATTAATCTTGTTAATACCATCCAACCAGGAGCTGTTTTAAGCTTTTCTGTCCAGTTTTCGCTTTTTGATTGTCTCTTTGCAATGGTACGGAAATGTTATTTATCTGTATGTACCTGTTGATGGTATTAAATGTGGTGTTAATACCATCCAGCCAGGTGTTTTAGCTTTTCCAACCAGGAGGCATTTTTGCTTTGTGATTGTCTGTTTGCAATGGTATGTAGACGTTGTTTATCTCTGTGTGCCCGTTGATGGCCAATTTGTCTAAGTCCCAGGCTTCCAGGAATTCTCTTTCATATTTGGACATGGCTTGGTCTAGGATGCTCACGTTTTCCCAGTTCAAACTACGGCTCAGTCTGTCCGTGTGTTGCACAATTAAGAGGTTTTGCAATAGTGGCAAATATCTGTAGGATGAGGGGGATTAATTAAGATGTTTTCATTGGGACTGCTAGTTGCTATTCATGGATGCACTCTGCTAGTCTTCTGCCTGGTTTGTCTCTTTTGTTTTTGTTTTGTTTTGTTTGAGAAAGAAGATGAATTGCATCCTTCAGTTGCATTTTCCCCCCTTTCAACCCCTCGCCCTGTTTTGAAAGGCAGGGATCCTCAACTCGGTTGCTGCTAGGAGGAATTTAATCAGGGGGTTGTCACAATGAAGAAATTCAGCCGCTCTTTTGATGGCTGTTCCAGGGCTCTGTCTTTGTGAGCAGACAGGAAGCTGGAAAGACTAATGTTCAGCAGATGACAGTCCTTCAATCCAGTTAGTGGCCTTTGGGAGAGGCAAGCCGTTCGACCCAGCATAGAGGCTACATTATGTCGGCCATCCTCAGCCAGCCCAAGAAGTGATTAAGATGCTGGCACTAAATAAAAACTGGCCATTGAGGAGCTTCTGCCCCGAGGACTTAATTCCAGATCAAATTTTGCTGCCCTGCACAGGAACAATGGTGGCCCAGTGCTTTCCTGTCTCCTTTTTGTCACGTTGCACAAAGGCAGCCCCTGAACAGCTCTTCCGAAGGACAACGGGCCCCTCTCGATGCCCGGCCAGGCCCGAAGAGAGACAAGGGAAGCCATACAAAAAACCCCATACACACACATTTTAAAAATACATTTTACACCGCCCTTGACATTTGGAAGAGAAAAAAGAAGAAAACCTGTGGAAATTCCATCTGCCCTTCGGCCATCGAGGGTTCCTGATTTGGTTTTGGGCCACCTCCGTTCCTTTCCTTTTCCCCTCCCCTTCACTCCCCCCCCCCCCCCCTTGATCTTTGAAATTNCCCCCCCCCCCCATCTTGATCTTTGAAATTCCGGCCCTTAGAAAAAAGCCAAATTTGGAAGAAGGGGGAGGAGGAGGAGGAGGGAAGAGAGGAAAAGTTAAAGAAAGAGCAAGACTTTATCGCACTTGGGAGAGTGTGACGAAAAGCAGAGTTGCAGTTGGACTAGGTCCGTGATGGCGAACCTTTGGTACACGTGCCACAAGTGGCATGCCATTTGTGCTGGCTCATGAGCCACAGGCAAAATTACCTCACTGCGCATGCACGCACCTCCCAGCTGATTTTCGGTCCGTTGGGGGGCGTTTTTCGGCGTCCCAGAGGCTTGAGGAAAGCTTGTGCAGCCTTTGCAGGCTGAAAAATAAGCCCGTTTCATCACTTCCTGTATTTCCAGAAATACCGACAGTGACTAAACGGGCCTATTTTTTTGGCCTGCAAAGACTGTAGAAACTTTCCTCAAGCCTCTAGGAGGCCGAAAAAGGTCTCAAATGGGCCGAAAAATCAGCTGGGAGGCGCAGTGCAGGTAAGGAGGCGCTGCGGGGGAATTGCATGTGCAGGCGGCGTGGGGATCTATCTAGCTATCTAGCTATCTAGCTATCATCTATCTCATCTGTCATGTCTGTCTGTCTGTATATCTATCAAAATTCACCACCACATTTGAGGCCAAAATTTCTGTTGTGGAGAAACTTTCTGAGAACAAAGTGAGAACAATCAACCAATGGAACAGCTTGTCCTCGAAAGTTGTGGGAGCTTTATCACTGGAAGCTTTCAAGAAGAGATTGGATTGTCATCTTGTCAGAAATGGTGTAGGGTCTCCTGCTTGGGCAGGGAGTTGGACTAGATGACCTACAAGGCCCCTTCAACTCTGATTATGTGTTATTCGTTATCTGTTAAGACAGTTGTCAAGTAAATTTTGCCCCGTTTTACAATCTTTCTTGCCACAGTGGTTAAGTGAATTACTGCAGTTCTCAAGTTAGTAATGCGGTTGCTAAGTGAATCTGGCTCCCCCATTGACTTTGCTTTTTTGGGGGGGGGGTCACAAAAGGAGATACCATGACCCCCCCTGGATACTGCAACCATCATAAATAGGAGTCACTTGCCAAGCATCTGGATTTTGATCATGTAACCATGGGGATTGTGCAACAGCTGTAAGTGTGAAAAATGGTCATAAGTCACTTTTTTCAGCGCTGTTGTAACTTTGAATAATCACTAAATGAACTGTTGTAAGTCAAGAACTACCTGTATTGGGCTTGATGTTTCCAACTTCTTTGAGATGCCACCAGGGCCAAATATCCAGAATTATATTTCTAGGAAACAAAGAAAAGGAAGGAAGGAAGGGAGCGAAGGAGAGAGGAAAGAAAGAAAGAAGCATGGGGAGGGAAGGAAGAGTAGGAATGAAGGAGCATGGGGAGAGAGGGAAGGAAGGAAAGGAGAGGAGGGAAAGAGGGAGGAGAGAGGAAAGAAAGAAGCATGGGGAGGGAAGGAAGGAAGAAGCATGGGGAAAGAGGGAAGGAGAGGAGATAAAGAGGAAGGGAGGGAGGAAGAAAGGAAAGAAAGAGAAAGAAAAATGAGAGAAAGAAAGAAGCATGGGGAGGGAAGGAAGGAAGAAGCATGGGGAAAGAGGGAAGGAGAGGAGATAAAGAGGAAGGGAGGGAGGAAGAAAGGAAAGAAAGAGAAAGAAAAATGAGAGAAAGAAAGAAGCATGGGGAGGGAAGGAAGGAAGAAGCATGGGGAAAGAGGGAAGGAGAGGAGATAAAGAGGAAGGGAGGGAGGAAGAAAGGAAAGAAAGAGAAAGAAAAATGAGAGAAAGAAAGAAGCATGGGGAGGGAAGGAAGGAAGAAGCATGGGGAAAGAGGGAAGGAGAGGAGATAAAGAGGAAGGGAGGGAGGAAGAAAGGAAAGAAAGAGAAAGAAAAATGAGAGAAAGAAAGAAGCATGGGGAGGGAAGGAAGGAAGAAGCATGGGGAAAGAGGGAAGGAGAGGAGATAAAGAGGAAGGGAGGGAGGAAGAAAGGAAAGAAAGAGAAAGAAAAATGAGAGAAAGAAAGAAGCATGGGGAGGGAAGGAAGGGAGAAGCATGGGGAAAGAGGGAAGGAGAGGAGATAAAGAGGAAGGGAGGGAGGAAGAAAGGAAAGAAAGAGAAAGAAAAATGAGAGAAAGAAAGAAGCATGGGGAGGGAAGGAAGGAAGAAGCATGGGGAAAGAGGGAAGGAGAGGAGATAAAGAGGAAGGGAGGGAGGAAGAAAGGAAAGAAAGAGAAAGAAAAATGAGAGAAAGAAAGAAGCATGGGGAGGGAAGGAAGGGAGCATGGGGAGAAAGGGATGGAAAGAAGGAGCTGTATATTATACAGAGCAGGAGACAAATGGACGACGACCTTCCTTCTAAATGGGAAAAAAACGGGGGAAAATGTTGGCTCCTGGCTTCGAGACAGCCCCCTCAGCAGGCACCGTCCTCGCTGACCCCCGTCCCTCCGAGCCGCCCTCCCGCCCGATCCCTCAGGGCCGCCTTTTGCAGGCCCGGCAGCGGCGGCGGTTTCGACGAGGCCCTCCGCGCGTCCTCTCTGTCACTCACTCTCCTTCCGAGGCCGCGGAAGGAGAAGTCGCGTCACCGTCCCCTGTTTTCTTTCCCCCCGCGCGGATCCAAAATAAAAGTGGACCCAACGGAGGGAGAGGTTAACATATTCCGGGGCTCGAGAACACAGGCCTTTCTTCATTCACGGCCCGCCGTGGCTGTGTGGGCAATCATGGCCCCGATGTGGGAAACTCTTTTGCTTGAAGAATCCGAATATGGTCGAAGGGGATGAATAATGGCGACTGTGCTTCGGTCGGGCCGCTGGACGAGAGAACAAGCGGCCCATTTTTAGGGTGGAAACTGAAATGCCATTGTTTCCCCGGCCTGGTACAGAAGCTCTACACAGAACAAGAGAGCGGGCAGGGGGGAAATATTCCAAACTTGACAGATTTGTATCCTAAATAGTCCTGAGCTCCTTTCATGGAAGCACGGGGAGTGTTTGGCCGGCAGAAGTCGTGTTTCAAAGGCTGCCAGCTCTTCCAAGATGGCTGGGGACGGAGAGGGGGAAGGAAAGAAGGAACATTTTTTGGTCTCTCCAGATACAGAGATCTGGAGATAAACTGGAAAAATGAATCGGAAAGAGGGAGGGAGGAGAAAGAGAAGACAGGAAGGGAAAGACAAGGAAAGAAAGAAGTGATAGATGGAAAGAAAGGAAAGGAAAGTAACAAGGACAGACAAGGAAGAAAAGAAGAGATAGATGGAAAGAAAGGTAAAAAGAGGAAAGGAAGGAACAAAGAAGGATGGAAGGAAGGAACAAGGACAGACAAGGAAGAAAAGAAGAGATAGATGGAAAGAAAAGGAAGGAACAAAGAAGAAAGGAAGGAACAGGGAAGAACAGAAGGAAAAGTGATAGATGGAAAGAAAGGAAAGGAAGAGGGAAGGGAAGGAAGGAACAAGGAAGGAAGGAAGGAAGGACAGGAAAGGAAAGTAGTGATAGATGGAAAGAAAGAGGAAAGGAAAGGACTAGAACTCATCATCACCTGGTAATTGGCCCAAAGTCACCCAGACGTCTTTCATGCCTAAGGCGGGACTAGAACTCACTGTCTCCTGCTGATTGGCCCAGAATCATCCATCTGACTTTCATGGCTAAAGCAGAACTAGAACTCTCCATCTCCTGGTGATTGTCCCAAAGTCACCCGGATATCTTCCATGGCTAAAGCAGGACTGGAACTCACTGTCTCTTGGTTATTGGTTCAGAGTCACCCAACTGGCTTTCATGGCTAAGGTGGGACTATAACTCCCAGTCTTCTGATTTCTAGCCTGGTGCCTTGATCACTAGACCAAGATGGGTCTCGATGTCTCAGTGTTGCCATTCGGTACCTAACAGGTTGGCCCAATGGCTCATAGCCCTCTTGTCTCCCTCATTTATTTATTTATTCCTTGATCGTGATCTTAATTGATTCACTGATTGACAGATTGGTTGACTGATTGCCATCCGGCTTTTCAACCCACACTCAGTACTTAGTGCTTTAGTTGTCCTACCTCCACACCCAACCATTAATGACAGGGGTCCCTTCTCGGAGAGCAGACATCTTAGGAATAGCTTCCTGGTTGGGTAAAGTTGGCTAAATTTTCAAGAAAATAACTTTTGCTTCAAAGTTAGAGCTTCAGAGATAAATCCTAGATGAGCTGAAAGCAATAAGGGCCATCTATTTGGGCATTTTTCAATTGGGAGGGACCTTTTGGATGATGGTTTTGACAAGCAGAAGCATGACTAAAAATTTGTGTGTTGGTTTTAACCATGTTCTGATGCTTGGTTGATCATTATTCTTCCATGGTCTTCCTGTAGTTGCAATATTGTGGAGTTCTTGGTGCTCTTTAAGCTTGGTTGTTTTCTTGCAGATGTTTGTTTACCAATCTAAGTAACCTCGTCAGTACTGGAATTGTGACACTGATGATGTTACCTAGTTTGGTAATGAAATGTCTGCAAGAAAACAGCCAAGCTCAAGAGAGTACCAAGGACTCCACAGTCCTCCTCCTCCTCCTCTTCTCCTCTTCCTCCTCTTCACAAGCACCTCTCCCTTCTAGCACTGATGTTGTTACTTAGTTTGGTAATGAAATGTCTGCAAGAAAACGACCAAGCTCAGAGAGCACCAAGGACTTCCCAGTCCTCCTCCTCAGCATCTTCCTCCCCTTTTCCTCTTCCTCTTCACAAACCCCATTGAACTTCTAGCACTGATGGTGTTACCTAGTTTGGTAATGAAGTGTTTTCCTTCTTCACCTCCTCTTCACAAACCCAGCTGCCTTCTAGCATTTGATGACATTACCTAGTTTGGTAACGCAACATCTACAAGAAAACCATCAAGCTCCAAGAGCACCAAGGACCATTCATTTCAACCCTGAACTACAAATATTCCCTTTTTGTCAGTAGTTGCCATGCTGTCAGTGTTTTAAGTGTCCTTAAACACTTTGCGTATCAACATCTTTAAGCAGCTAGCACGCTTTCCTCATCAAAGTGCCCTGCAGGCTGGTTTAAATCCCTCCTCCTAAAGTTAACATGATTAATTTTACACATCCCCTGATCATGTTCTTTCCTAATCCATGCCAGAGCTTGATTTAATTTTCTCTTTTCTGTGAAAGCTGAGATACACTTGATCAAAATTATTTCAGGGATTCGGTATATATGGGTCATTCCTTTATTTATCCTTCCGTCCTCTTTTGATCCATTCAGGTGGACTATAGACAGACAGACAGACAGACAGACAGACAGGAGAGAGGGGAGAGGGAGAGGCAAGACTTTTTAAGCAAAGGCCATGAAAACAAATGGAACTGAACGGTTAAACATATAGGTATTATTCATTGTAGATGCAAATAACAAAACATTTTTCATTTTGATGGTTGGGGGGAAATAAAAGGAGGATCCGACCGTTTTAATTATCAGATCTGAAAATGTAGCCTTCATCTACTTCGGATTTGCCTTTTTGGTTGATGAATGTGTAATAGAAGATATTGTTAAGAAGATGGCTGCTCTCATCAGATTATAGACAGCATGAATTTTGTTGGCATGAGTGATAGAAAGCTTTAGAGAATAACAACAACAGAACAACTGGACCGATTCGCTTAACAAACTGGCAAGAAAGGTTATAAAATGGGGCAAAACTCACTTAATAATAGAAATTTGGGGGTCAGTTGTGATTGTGAGTCAAGGACAACCTGTATAGAACAAGGTCCCTTCCAACTCTGTTATTCTATTCTATTCCATTCCACTCCACTCCACTCCAATATTCTCCTCTATACTCTATACATGTGATGGCGAACCTATGGCATGCAGGTGGCATGCAGAGCCATTTGTGCCAGAATGCGAGCTGCAGTCAAACTTACCTCACTGGGCATGTGTGTGCCTCACAACTGATTTTTGGCGGGTTTGAGGCCTTTTTCGGCCTCCCAAAGGCTTGAGGGAGGCTTCTGCAGGCTTCTGCAAGCTTTGCAGGCTGAAAACTAGCCCCATTTCATCACTTACGATATTTTTGGAAAAACAGGATTACACGCCTATGCGTAGAGGGCATGGGTGGGGCGTGCATTGCCTTCTGGGTGCAGGCAAGCGAGCGTGCAAGCATGCGTACCAGTTTTGGCACAGGAGCCCAAAAAGCTTAGCCACCAGGGGGGAGGCTTTCCTCAATTTCTCCCACCACGTTTCTATGACCCATTGGCCCATTTTGCTGAATATTTCATCGGCCATCTGCCTGTCTTATCAAACCTCCTGGCCATCCTCGGTTCTTCCTCTCCGGAGTTGCAGTGTCGCTTCCCGTTAAATCACTTGGAGCATAAAAGTTCTCCCTTCATGTTCTGTGTGAACCAACCCCATGGCCTCAGCCAGGATGCTCTCACTTGGTGCTTGGTGAGATGGCCTGGAATTTGAGTTGACTTCAGGCGATCCAGGTTAGTCCCCGACTTGCAAACGTTCGTTTAACAACCGTTCAAAGTTACAGCAGTAGGGAAAAACGTGAATTATGGATGGCCCTCACACTTAACAGAATACAGAATAACAAGAGATGGAAGGGACCTTGGAGGTCTTCTAGTCCAACCCTCCTGCTCGAGCAGAAGACCCTATACCCAGAGGTAGGATTAAAAAATTCCAGCAACCGGTTCTCCGCCCAGTTGCTGGGTGGGCGTGGACCACTAGAACTTCTGGTTCAGCCATTTTTCACCTTCCCAGAGTCCTGAGGCTTCCCTCAGGCTTCTGGGAGGGCAAAAACGAAATTTAATGATTTAAATCTTAAGTCTCGGGGCCGGCCACAAAAGGTGTTTAAAGGGAGACCGCAGTGAAGAAAAGAATCCTTGGCCTATATAGGTAGCACACCGGGTTCTGAACAAAACTGTGCGGGCTGCTGCATTTTGTCCCAACCGGATGTTCTTCAAGGGCTGCCCCATGTAGAGGGCATTGCAGTCATCAAGACAGGAAGTCACATGAGGGACTGTGAGTAGGGACAGTTGGTCCAGGAACGCCTAATAAATCTATGCTTTGAGGAAGTCTCTGGCCTTGGAGTATTGATATCCTTTAGGCTGTTACTTGAAACCCTTTTTCAGTGCCGTTGTAACTTTGCACTAAATGAACTGCTGTCGTAAGTCGAGGACTACTACTTCTGAATAAGTGGCTGTCTTCTTGAAAACCTCCAATGGCGGAGCACCCATCGCTTTTGAAGGCAAGCTATTCCCACTGATTAATTGTTCTCCCTGTCAGGAAATTTCTCCTTAATTACGACCATAATTAGCATCCCCACAATCATCTGATCCAAATTGGAGCCTTTGGCTTGTCTTTACAACCCACCCGGCATCATAAGATTGAATGGCGAGCCCACAGAGTTATGCATTTACCAAGAGAAGAAGCAGAGAACATGGCATCACACACACACACACACACGGAGAGAGAGACAGAAAGACAGACGAGAACACTGGGCCGCATCTAACAAAATGAAATTCAATGCAGAGAAAAGTAAAGTCCTACCCTTAGGCAAGAAAAACCAAAAGGAAACATACAGACTGGGTGAAACCAGGCTCAACAGCAGGAACTGGGAGAGGGATCTTGGAGTCTTAGTGGGCAACCAGCTAAATACGAGCCAGCAGTGTGCAGCAGTAGCCAAAAAAAGCTAATGCAAACCTCAGCAGCATGAACACAGAGATACAATCGAGATCAAGGGAGGTACTAATACCAGTCTACAAAGCTTTAGTAAGACCACACCTAGAGAACTGCATCCAGTTTTGGTCACCACACTATAAAAAAAGATATTAAGACTCTAGAAAAAGTGCAGAGAAGAGCAACCAGGATGATGAGGGGACTGGAGACTAAAACATGAAGAACGGTTGCAGGAACTGGGCCTGGCTAGTCTAGGGAAGAGAAGGACCAGGGGAGACAGGAGAGCATCTTCCAATATCTGAGGGGCTGCACAGGAGGAGGAAGGGGTCAAGCTATTCTCCAAAGTGCCTTTAGGCCAGAGAAGGAATAATAGATGGAAACTGAACAAGGAGAAATTCAACCTGGAAATAAGGAGAAACTTTCTTGACAGTGAGAACAATCAACCAACGGGACAGAGGTTGTGGGAGCATCATCACTTGAGATTTTCAAGAAGAGATTGGACTGCCCTCTGTCAGAAATGGTGGAGGGTCTCCCGCTTGGGCGGAGGGGGGTGGACTAGATGCCCTACAAGGTCTCTTCCAACTCTGATTTATCTGTTATACACACACACACACATATAAAAATGCATTGTAGATCTCTCAAGTTTGCATTTGTCAAGGAATTCTGCTTTTCGGGATGCTTCTGGAGCAGGAGATCTTTCATCCCTTTAGAACAAGGGGAATCTTTCAAACTGTGGCTTCTGTTCACCAGGAGCTTTGATTATTTTTTTTTTCTTTTGGCCCTTACAAGCCTTTCTTGGAAATGGAAGGCGCATGACTGGCCCATCCTTGCACATGGACAGCTGAGAGGCCGATGTTACTCCGAGCGCCACCCATTACAGGCGTAGGGCTCTGCTCATTGTGTGGTCCCCGTTGCTGTGAAAGTCCACTCTTTTTCTACCGACAACAAGAAGGCCTTCTTTCTTTCTCTTCTTCCCAACTTCTACCAGGTCAACTTGATTGGGTGACACTTGGACATTCGGTTTTGCAGGGAGGGGTTCATAAACTTTCATGTCTTCGTCAAAAGACTAAAGATTAAAACATATGATGAACGGTTGCAGGAACTGGGCAAGAAAGTTGTGGGAACTTCATCACTGGAGGCTTTCAAGAAGAGACTGGACTGCCATCTGTCAGAAATGGTGTAGTCTCCTGCTTGGGCAGGGGTGTGTGGACTAGATGACCGACAAGTTCCCTTCCATCTCTTTTAATCTGAACATGTCGAAGATGACCGAAGGCCTGGAGACTAAAATATACAATGAACATTTGCGGGAACTGGGCCTGGCTAGTCTAGGGAAGAGAAGACCAGGGGAGACAAGATAGAAGTCTTCCAATATTGGAGGGGCTGCCACAGAGAGGAGGAAGGGGTCAAGCTATTCTCCAAGGCACCTGAAGGCCAGACAAGGAATAATGGATGAGAACTGAACAAGGAGAGATTCAACCTGGAAATAAGGAGAAATTTTCTGACAATGAGAACAATCAACCCATGGAACAGAAGTTGCTTTCAGAAGTTGTGGGAGCTTCATCACTGGAGGCTTTCAAGAAGAGACTGGACTGCCATCTGTCAGAAATGGTGTAGGGTCTCCCACTTGGGCAGGGGGTTGGACTAGATGACCTACAAGGTCCCTTCCAACTCTGATTATCTGTTATCTGTTAAAATGCAGCTGGCAACCCCTGAAGCTAACCTAACCGAAGCCATTTTTGACCGCTTCAGGGTTGCCAGACTGGGGCTGAGGGTTAGGGAGGGGAGAATAAAGATAGTTGGTGTTGTGTCATCAAAACGAAGTACTTTCTCTTGGGAACCAAGGACGTTCTCACACCGGGTCAGAGAAAGGCAAAGCATTGTCACCAGGCAATCAGACTGTGCTGTGATTGGACCATGCGACTGATTGTTTTGAGAAAGTGACAGAACTTTTTGTCAGGATTCCAGCAATTACCCCCCATTTAAATCATGAGTCTCAAGCCAAACTTCCAAAACTTACAAAGGATTTATTGGGAGTTATCATGCCAGCACTGCATTGGTGTAGCCGACTCTGAGACACATCATTCACTGTCACCCTTGACCCTGGTTTTACCTCCACCCCCTGGATGTATCGTAATTCATATTCTCCAATGGGACACATTCACAGCCAAGAGTCATCAATCATGCTCTCCAGTTAGATATTTGCCACGGCAGAAACTTCAGTCACCTGTTTACTATCTTTGAAAACATTTATGGAATGCAGTTTCAGTTTGCAAGCGGCTGCACTGCTCCCCCCTCCCTCCCTTTCTGTTGGCAACCCAAAAAAGACTATAGAAATATTTTATGAGTTGACATTTTTACTTTTAATGAAGTGAAAACTGCAGGAATCTCCAGTCAGTTTTCACCAGATATGTGCCAATATGATACATCCAATAAAGCTATTCTTTGAGGAATCTACCTGCTTTCTATGACTTTACTATTTGGAATTCTGACATTTGCAGCTTGTTTTATGGTTTAATAATGAAATTATAATAGGATTAGTCACCCCCGAATGCCAATAATTCAGAAAGAATTCTGCTTAAGGACCTATCAATTGTAAGCTTTGTTTTCCTGTTGCATGAATCATTATGAAAGTGCCAGAGTTTTAACAGAATAACAGAGTTGAAAGAGACCTGGGAGGTCTTCTAGTCCAACCCCCTCCTCAGGCAGGAAACCCTATACTATTTCAGACAAATGGTTGTTCCAAAGTCTTCTTAAAAACTCTGTTCATTCTATTTTATTCTGTTCTGTTCTGTTCAGTTCTATCCTCGATAAAGATTCTATTCTATTCTATTCCTTTTCTGCAACGGTATAGGATCTCCTTGAGCAGGGTTGGACTAGAAGACCTCCAAGAACCCTTCCAACTCTGTTATTATCTTATCCCAGAATCACATGATCATCAGGTGCTACCTTATGCTTCTGATAAGTAAAGTCAATAAGGGAAGCTGGAGTCAATTAATGACTGCACGATTGGTTCACTTAACAACAGTGGCAACAAAGGTTGTAAAATTGAGCATGACTTATTTAACAACAGCCTTGATTAGCCATGAAAATCCTGATTGCAATTGTGGTCATAAGTCAAGTCAGCCTGTATGCTTGCTTATATGCATTAGGTAACTATTATTCAACGCTTATTCATTCTTGTCCCTGTCTCACAAATTTTCAGTGCCCATTCCTGTTGCACAATCTATATCTTTCTGGACAAACATGCTTTTATGTTTTGAAGGATTGGGAAATGTATTTCACTTTGCTGCTTTTTATAAACATGCATTCCTTGCAAGAGGATCATATTCTGGTCTTTAATCTCTTTACCAACATTGATATATACAGGTAGTCCTTGATTTACGACAATTCCTTTAGTGACCATAGGGAGGGAGGGAAGGATGAACAGAGTGAGGGAGAGAGAGAGGGAGGGAGGAAAGAAAGGAGAAAAAGGAGGGATAGAGGGAGGGAGTAAGGAGGGAAGGACAGAGGGAAGGAGGAAATGAGAAAGAGGAAGGAGGGAGAGGGAAGGGAGAGGGGGAAAGAGGGAAAGAAGGATGGAGGGATAGAGGGAAGGAGGAAATGAGAAAGGAAAGGGAGAGGGGGAAAGGGAGCGAGAGAGAAAGGAGGGAGGGAGGGAAGACGGAAATGAAAGGAAGGAGGGAGAGGGAAGGGAGAAGGGAGNGACGGAAATGAGAGGAAGGAGGGAGAGGGAAGGGAGAAGGGAGGGGGAAAAGGGAGGAGAGGCAGAGGGATGTAGGAAATGAGAGGAAGTAGCAGAGGGAAGGGAGAGGGGGAAAGAGGGAGGGAGAGAGAAAGGAGGGAGGGAGGGAGGCAGGGAAGAAGGAAATGAGAGAGGAAGGGGAGGGGGAAAGAAGGAGGGAGGGACAGGGAAGGAGGAAATGAGAGACAGGAAGGAGGGAGAGGGAGGTGAGAGAAGGAAAGAGGGAGGGAGGAGGAGAGAGGAAAGGAGAAACAGGGAGGGAGAGGGGAATAATTTTTGGATCGTTCCAAAAACTGAAGATGCACTAACATCAAAAGTGTGTGACCATTTTTCACACTTAATAACCACCGCAGCATCCCCATGCAGTCACATGATCAAAATTCAGATGCTTGGGCAACCGACTCCTATTTCTGACGGTCGCCGTATCCTGGGGGGTCACGTGATCCCCTTTCCCCACCTTCTGACAAGCAAAAAGTCAAGGACGGGGGAAAGCCAGACTCACTTCATAACCATGTGACTAACTTCATGTAACTGCAGTGATTCGCTTAACAGCTGCGACCAAAAAGGTCGTAAAACGGGGCAAAACTCACTTAACACATGATCTGTTGAACAACAGAAATTTGGGGGGAGGTTGTCCGTTGTGGTCATGAGGTGAGGATTCCTTGTACAGAATCAATGAATTTTTCCATCTGTTCCCCATCTTTAGCAAGGATTCTATAAAAGTACTAAAATCCACCCTGTAGTTGTAAAATCTTGCCAGGTATTATGTCTCGTTTGCAATACCTTATTTTCCTCTGTCAAACACAATCACCTCAATGTACTTCAGGTATTGTACCTGGGACAGATATAATGATAAATCAAGATGTTGTGCTAGGCGGTGAGAATGGATACACCCAGATTCCTCTGGCGTTGTTGTTTCTTTCTTGCTACTTGAAAAATAATCTAGTTTTTCTCATTAAAAACAAAATCCACGCTGGAGTAAGTGCTTGGGAACACCCTACTCCCTGAAACTCCCAAATGAAATGAATAAAGCAATAAAACAAAAAGAGGACAATAAGCAACCACCCAAAAACCCGGTGGGTCAGATGAGCCAAGTTTGCTAAATCCTGAGAAATTTGGGTGTTTCTGACCAATGAGATTATTGAGACAGGCTTGTGCAAGTTTTACACACACACACGAGGCGACTGAAACCTCGTCAGGTTTGGCAATTTTCTGGCGAGTCTTTTGAAAATTGGGCTGTTTCTACAACGTCGTCTTGACTGTGTACGCTAGTTGGTGAGATCATGAAATTTGGTCGGGTGTCTAAAAAAAACGATAATTCATCATCTCCAGGAGCAACTTTTTCAGGATTTTCTCAGTAACCAAATTTGGTGCTTCGCGCAACTTCCTAGCTGTGGCTTTTCTTGCAATTTCTCAAATGGCGCGCTTGCAACCTGTTTTTATACATTTATTTCTATCTCCCTTTTGTTATTTTTTATTAGTAACTCAAGGCGGCGGGCATCCCTAATGCTCCTTTCTTCTCCTATTTTTCCCACAACAACCCTGTAAGGTGGGTTGGGGCTGAGAGAGAGTGACTTTCCCAAAGTCATCGAGCCAGGTTTCATGCCTAAGGCAGGACTAGAACTCACCATCTCTTGGAGATTGGCCCCAAACCACCCAGCCAACTTTCATACTTAAGGTGGAACTAGAATTCATTGTCTCCTGGGAGTTGACCCAAAGTCACCCAGCCAGCTTTCATGCCTAAGGCAGGACTAGAACTTACTTTCTCCAGGTGATTGACCCAAAGTCACCCAGCCAACTTTCATCCCTAAGGTGAGACTAGAATTCACCATTTCCTCGTGATCGACCCAAAGTCACCCAGCTAGCTTTCATGCCTAAGGCAAGACTAGAACTCTCTGTCTCCTGGTAGTTGACCCAAAATCACCTAGCCAGCTTTCATGCATAAGGCAGGGCTAGAACTCACAGCCTCCTGGATTCTAGCCTGGCACCTTCACCACTAAACCAAACCACCTCTCCTTTTCTCCAAAAAAGATTCACGTACCCTTGAGGAAATGATGTGCGTTCCTTGTTTGGAGGAGAAATTGCTAAAATCAGTGTCTAGAGCAAGGGTGTAAAACTCAATTTCATTGAGGGCCATATCAGGGTTATGTTTGACCTTGGGGGGACAGGATAGGTGTGGCCAGAATGGGCGTGGCCAGCACAACGTCACTCATGTCGGGGACGCCTGTGGTGGTCTGAGCACTCTGCCGGCGAAAACGGGCTCTCAAGCTCCGTTTCTAGCTGCGATGGCCTCCTGCAATCCTCTGCCACTGAAAACAGAGTTTAGGAAGACTGCATCACTGGCAGAGGCACTGTGGGCCCATCCCTTGCTGTTTTCAGGGTGGCCAAGCAGGCCAGATCTAAGCACCCTGCCAACTGGAGGCAGCCCATGGGTATTCTGACCTAGGTTTCCCAAAAGCATGAAGCTCCTCGTCTCGATAAAACCTCTTTTATTTAGGTTAAAGTGAATTCCTCTCCAGCAAAGTCCCGGCCAACAGTCTTTTAAAGAGATTTTACAACTACAGACCTTCATCAGGCTTGGAGAGCTGCCAGGTCGATATCTTCCAAACGCCACTCTGTAGCAGACTTGACTTGGCAAGAAGTCAAGAACAGATCTTCACCCTAATGAATTGAACTGATTTCCACCACTCCCCTTTCGCTCCTCTTTATTCCCTATGGAAGGGGCCATTCACGGTCACTCCCGAGTCGGCCCTTGTTCCTTAACTGTTCCCTTCTCCTGGCATCTCTGCGCATGTGCACACTGGGAACAGGCTCCAGCTGTTCTTCTTCCCCACTGATCTCCGATTCCGAAGGCAGCTGATAACTGTTGGATGGCTCTGGCCCCATCTCTGCCTCCAATGCAGAGCCTTCCTCAGGCTCCAGGACTGGCCCATGTTCCTCCCCAACCTCCTCACTATCCGACTGTGCTGCCAACTCAGCAGGCCACAACAACGGGCCTTGAGTTTGACACCCTTGACCCAGAGTTTAAAAGCCACCCCTCACCCTTCAGAGTCCAACACAACTTTTCTTCCTCACAACATCTGCTTGTAAACACAGAGCGTGTCAGCTCAGACAGCTACAGTATGGAACGGTTTCTGCTTGGCTCCAAGTTTTCCTTCCCTGAATTCACAGCGCTGGCCTCTCATGTCATTTTCTTTATCCACCAAAGCCAAACAGGAAGAAGAAACCGCTTGTTTTTATCTGACAGGGTTAGGAGAGAGCAAGGAACTGAGGAGATGAGTGCCCCACACACCGTTGCCTTCTCTCTTTTTGCTGGGTGATACCCTGACCTCCCCCTCCCCACCGACGTGATGGGGACAAGTGACAGCTCCCCACAGAAAAGATTGTGGTGCATTTACCCATGTCTAAATCTTTGCACATTGAGGCGAGGACGTCTCAAGCTTGATGGGAGCAGATCGCCAAACGCATCAAGGCCTCTTTGGGTGGCTGAAAGATAATTCAAGTCTCGGAAATGACCGAGGGCACCCAGGAAGAGACATGATCTCTTGGTTGGAGGGGTTTTCAGCACTGTTTTTTTCATGGCAGGGTGAAACTCAAGGGTGTGTGTTTCAGGTGGAGTAAGAAAAGCACACACATCCTCTGGGGAGCAGTTCTGTAGAAGCGCAGCTCAGACTAATAGAGTTGGACTTTGGAAGTCCTCTAGCCCGACGCCCTGCTTGAGCAGGAGCAGGGGTGGGTTTCTACCAGTTCTGTCCACCTCTGTAGAACCGATAGCTCTGAAGAGCAGCAGACATAGAACCAGTTCCATGTCTGCTGATGTTTTTACCCATCCGCCCACCCGGGCTCTAACCTGATCTTTATTTCCTGATTTTTCAATTTCAGCTGCCGAACGAGGCACATCTGCAGTTAAAAAAGCAGGAAAAGAGAGCTGTTTCAAAGGCTGCTTCTCTGCATGCAGCATGCTGATGACGATTTACAGGCACGCAGCTCGCAGCATGCAGGGAAGCTCGTAAATCCCGAACCGGTAGTTAACCCTGTCGTATCCCACTCCTGAGCAGCAGACTCTATACTATTGATGGCCAACCTTTTCGACACCAAATGCCCAAAGTGTGTGCATGCGCGCATCCCCAAAATGCAATGTGCACATCCCCCATGTATACACCCCACTCCTTGTGCATGCACCCCACCACGCATGTACGTGTGTACTCCACACATGCACCCCATCCCTGCACATGCATTCACTTCCCCTGTGCATACACTCCCTGCATGCACCCTGCCCCCCATGCATGCACGGCAGAGACCTGAAGACCAGGTGGCCGGTGAGAAGCGCATGCACACATGCGTGGCAGACCTGACCTGGGGTGACAGCTCACGTGCCCACAGAAAGGGCTCTGCATGCCACCGCTGGCATGCGTGCCAAAGGCTTGCTGTCACGGTCCTATACCATTCCAGACAAATGATTGTCCAAAAAAACAATGGCTACCAACCTGCCTTCCATGGAGGACCTGTATACTGGATGAGTCAAAACGGAGGTCTGTGGAAGTATCTACAAGAGCCCCTCAACCTCATGGACTAAGTACTGTAGTTCTAACTCACTTTCGCCCAATAAAGGCTTATCAGAGCCCTGACACCAGTTAAGTAACTAGGACCACAAGGTAAGCTTTTCCCGGAACGCCGTTTACTCTGCTAAACAAATAATTTCCTCACCACTGTTCCCAGCAAATTTACAAAGTTTGTGAATTAGTAGTGCGTACTACTATTGTTATCAAAACTTTATTCATTCACTCATCGCCCTTATCCACTTCCTACTTGTGACTGCGATTGACTGTACTTTGTTTGCTACTGTATCCTTTCGATTATAGTATGGAACTGTTTACTAGTATGAGTTGATTATGCTTATTATACTTCTGAAGTGGACTATTATTAAGTGTTGTACATGATGATTCTTGATGAATGTTCTTTTTCTTAAGTTCTCTGATACGTCGAGAAGTACTGGTGCAACCAAGGCAAATTCCTTTGTGTGTCCAAATCACATTGGGCCAACACAGAGTATTCTCATCATCTATCTATAAAGTCTATCTATCTAATCTATCGATCTATATATCATAGTCTTCTTATACTATTTATCTATTTCTTATCTATCCATCATCGGTTTTCATCGCACCACTCGATTCCATCTATTCTATCTTATTAATCTATCGTATCTAGTCTATACTAATCCTATCTATCTATCTATCAATCATCTACCATGGAGGCTCAGTAGTTAGAATGCAGTATTGCAGGCTAATGCCAGCAGTTCGATTCTCAACGGCTCAAGGTTGACTCAGCCTTCCATCCTTCCAAGGTTAGAAAAATGATGCTCCAGTTTGTTGGGGAGCAAAAGGCTGACTCCGTAAACTGCTTAGAGAGTGCTATCTTTTCCTGAACACCTCCAGCGAAGGAGCAGCCACCACTTCTGAAGGCAAACCATTCCACTGATTAATTGTTCTTGGTTAAAGGAAATTTCTCCTTCATTCGAGGTTGGATCTAGGTTGGATCTCTCTTTGATAATTCCATCTGCTACTTCTTGTCATGCTTTCAGGTGCTTTAGGGAACAGATTGAACACAGATCTTCTCTGTGATAACCCCTCAAATATTGGAAAACTACTACAATGTCACCCATACTCCTTGTCCTTTTTAGACTATTAGTTTGTTAGAATATCAGAGTTGGAAGGGACCTTGTAGGTCATCAAGCCCAACCTCCCTCCCAAGCAGGAGACCCCTCCACCATTTCTGACCAATGGCAGTCCAGTCTCTTCTTGAAAGCTTCCAGTGATGAAGCTCCCACAAGTTCCGAAGGCAACTTCTGTCCCGTTGGTTGATTGTTCTCCCTGTTAGAATATTTCTAGGTTGAATCTCTCCTTGATCAGTTTCCATCCATTGTTCCTTGTCTGGCCTTCAGGTGCCTTGGAAAATAGTTTGACCCCCTCNATCCATTGTTCCTTGTCTGGCCTTCAGGTGCCTTGGAAAATAGTTTGACCCCCTCCTCTCTGTGGCAGCCCCTCAAGTATTGGAAGGCTGCTATCATGTCTCCCTTGGTCCTTCTCTTCCCTAGACCAGCCAGGCCCAATTCCCGCAACTGTTCTTCATACGATTTAGCCTCCAGATCCCTGATCATCTTGGTTGCTCTTCTCTGCACTCTTTCTAGGGTCTCAACATCTTTTTTGTATCATGGTGACCCAGAACTGGATGCAGTGCTGGGTCACCATGATGGGAAACCTGTATAAAGTATAAAGCATCCTATCACTTCTCACTTGAGGCTTTCCTGCTGTTGAAACAACCAATGTCCAATATAGCTGGAGAGCATTAGCTTGCCTAACCATGCCATCGCTGATTCCTATGTGTGTTTTGGTGCTCCCGTGAACATATCTGACCTCATACCAAGAGGAGGGGCCCATTAAGTATCTTGACACACAGGGCAAACCTTGGGCAACAGGTAATTCATTTATGGAGGTGACAAGCCGTCTCTCTGGCTCCTTGGAATGCCAGGTTGGGATGCTGATTTACCACCAGACAGAACTTAAGAAAAATATGTGTTTCAAATATGAATTTATGACCCTGCTGTCACACCTCTGGCATGTCTGAAAGACTATATCCATGTGACTCAAAGATATATCACACACACTGAGAACTTGAAGCAACAACAGTTTGCCTGACCTTTTGTACTCTGGTGCCGGGAATGAGATCTTTAATTGTTGGCCGGGATCCCGAGGTCAGGATCACAAGGGGTGGAGCTTCAAGAGCAAGTAACTGAAGCATCCTGGTAAGATCACCAGCTCCAGATGATATGGCTACGGTCTAAGTCATGGTTGTCCAACCTTGGCCAGTTAAAGACCTGGGGACTTCAGTTCCCAGAATTCCCCAGCTAGCCATGCTGGTGATTTTGACCAGGAGACAAGAGAGTTCTAGTTCCACTTTAGGCATGAAAACTAGCTGGGGGACTTTGGGCCAATCACCTGGAGACAGTGACTTTTAGCTATAACTTTGACCTGATCTAAGTCTCATGACAAAGAAATGAATGTCAGATCTAGTCTGATCCATGGTGTGGAATTCTCTCCCAAGGAACAACCTTCAGAACCTTCTTCCCCATTTCCCACGGCCTCTTCTGGCTGCTCCAAATCGGGTTGTCCATTTCTCACCTTTCATCCAGAGGCAGTGGCCTCTCTGCAGTCTTCGCATTCTTTCCCACTGTTTTTGACCTGAGAATCCTCCTTCCTTCCCAGACAGTGCTTCAGCGCATCGGGAGGCAGCCTCTGGGAGCAAAGGTCTGGGATGAAGGGTGCTTGGGGGGGGGGGGGG